>VZRE01012453.1:10916-97145 GCA_013396775.1 Cephalopterus ornatus | reverse complement strand
GACAACTTCACCGAGGACTCCGGGGAGTGCTCTTCCTACGCCGACCACCCTATCAAGGTGGAGTGCCCGTCCTTCGCCATCCCCGTGCCGCCGGGCGAAGGTGAGTAGCCGGCGGGTTCCCCTCACCCCGCGGGCTCTCGCAGCGCGGCTGCTGGCGCTTCTCCCAAGCCAGCGCGCTTCAGTTGGCTTCTGCCTTACCCTCCTCCCTCCCGGCCCATCCTCTGCGCTCCGAAATCCGCCCATGCCTCCCGTAGCCCTTGCACCTTGCGCGTCCCCGTGATCCGGGGAACCCGGAGCGGGAGCGGGCGGCTGCGGGTGCTGTAAATGCTGCACAGCGGGTAGGGGGAGATGCTGCGGACAGGGGCCCTAGAGAGTTTTTATTGGATTTATCACTGGGAAACCGATGGAAAACTAGCACAGAGGTTGTCGAGACAAAGTGTCAGGTAGCGTTGTACAAGAAAATAAGCATCCTTCTTGCTGGAGGATTTTCCCGTTCACTGCAGACTGTGTGCAGTTTTGCTAATCGGTATTAAAACGATGATGACGATAATACCTGAAAAATCTGCTTATTGTTGCAGATGGGTCAGAAAGCTAGGGGAGAGCTTTTACGTAATAATTGCATGCATTGTTTCGGAAACACTGCTTCTAACTTTAGCGGCCTTGCGGACAGAAGCAGCACTGTCCTTTCCCTGCTCGATCTTTACCCTCCGTTCCGCATTTGTATTGTGGAGGTGCGGGGGAAGTGTTACTTGTTTGTTTTAAATCTAGATTAATGCGGGGGTTTTAATATAGACATGAACCTGTCTTCAGAAGTTGACATCACTGAGGAATCAGCCAATTGGTTGACATTTAACCAACCTTCTTTTTACGCATAAACCCCATCAAAGAGTTGTTTACAGTAATGTTCTTTTGAAATGCAAATCTAGAATGCCGACAGACTGAAACTCAATTTAGATTAATGTAATTACTTGGAATACACAAATGAGGCTATACTTTTTAATATCCTTCACTTAAACCTTCTTAGAAGATCAAAAAGACTCCTATTGTTGAAGTTTAGTACTACAACAATTAAAAGATGCCTCTATGTGATTTTTGTGTTGCCTTTGCAACTTTTTTGGAAGCTTGTCTTTTTGCTTTAGTATTCTGAAATAGAAATATCTGAAATAAGTTCACATTGAAAAAGTGGAACAACTTTGTGGCACATTAGGTGCACATCTGGTAGGGGGATTTTTTGCTGCTTTCCTCTTAGAAAATTATTTTTCATCAGAAAAATAATTGTTTCTTTCCTTGCTTTAGGCTTTAAAGAAGTCAATGCTCCAACTATTACCCCACCTCTCAGTCAGCCCAAAAGATCAAAAAAGCGCCATACAAATTTAACACTGGATAAAATGATGGAAAAATTCTTGCAGCAGAGCATGGATACAGATGAGAAATTTTACAGATTTGAAGAGCAGAGGCTCAAAATTGAGGACAAGCGTCGGGAAGCTGAGCATGCTCGAGAACTCCAGATGTTACAGATGTTGGGACAGATGTTGGCAGGAATTTCCTCTACAGTATCACAAAGGTCACAGTCTATACCAACAAGTCCACCTCGGAGGGCGAACCATCGTTCATATGCGGATAACTTTAATTATAATGCTATGACAGCAACACTTTCTCCACCGATAGGTACTTCCTTCTACAGCATAAATAAAAGCTAGGGGTTTTTTTAATGCTTCTGTGTGAAAGCACTGGTAGTAAGCAGCTTTTGAAAATAAAAGCTAATTGGAATAATTTAATATTGTGGTGAAGGTGTCTGTCTGCTATAAAATGAAATTAAATTGTCATTCGTACTGTTGTACTGATTATTTAATACAGGTACATTAGTAAAAACAAATTTTAATGTAAAATCGTAACTTTCAAACACTGCAAACATGGGGAACTTCTTTCTGTGTTCACATTTCTGTGAAGTTAGGAGAAGCTTTATATATAAAAGGCAAGTAGCACAGTTGTGAAAGCTACTAGAAACATTAGGTACTTTGTAGCAGAAATTTTGCGGCTGTTCTGCTTGAAGTTATCGAGCATAATCCAGTGTATGAAGTTAAGGCTGTGCATATGTTTTTTCAGGGCTGGGAAAAAAATGGAGTTTTGCCTACACTGAAGTAAGTCAGATGTTACAATCTAGCTTCTTGAAAATAAATTTCTTTACAACAAAATTCTGAATCTTAACAATTAATCAAACGTGTTATTGTAGTAGGCGTAATAGAAGATGAAAATATTTGCTTGTTTTTCTTCAGCACCAGCTCCTTTATAAGTTCTTTGGGCATCTGAATTTGCTTTAAAGAAAAAGGCAAAGCAGTAGCTCAAGAATTGGTGTTTATGCACAGACTTTTCCTTCCTAACCTTATGTGTGGGCCAAAAGCTGGTCATTAACAGACTGACTTACCGGGACCTGTGGGTATTTGGCATTTATCTTTGTCATATTCTCTTTCCATGTGGAGGTAGACTGCTTGGGCAGGAGGAAATCAGGGATGCTCTCTCAGTGCTGGAACTAGTCAGGTTGGGGCTTGGTGGTTTGTAGCCTGCCACGTGGAAATGAAACAAGTCTTTTTCTGTTTGCATTCTGAATTTCACACTGCTTGGAAGGAAAAAAGTGTAGTTTGAAAAGAGAAAAAAAAAATGACCCAGCCTCAGTGTTGAATAATAATCTGGCATGCCAGATCCTAATGGGCATTCTCTTGAGTCCTGAGAGGATCTTGGGGCCGTTTCAGTTCTGTGTTATGTGTTGTGTTTCCTGGTAAAATGCATGGGAGACTGGGTGATTAGGTCTGTGGAGGGTTTAGGCTGGCAAATCTGGTTGTGTTTCTTCTGGAGTGAATAGTTGGTCTGTGGCGTTTCCTGGTGGCAGCAGACATTCATAGATTAATTATGGCATACAAATAGATTCAGTGTTTTAAATGTTTTGACTTTTAAATTAAAAGGACAATTGGTGTGCTTTAGAAAATCCCTTTGGAAATCATTTAAGGTTCTAGACTGGGGTGATGGTACCTACAGGGCCCTACCATTACTTCTGAAAGGTTTTTCCTGAAAGCTTAATTATCTGTAATGGCTTGAAACTAAAGTTCAGTTTTTCTTGCTGGATTTCATCATGTCAGTATACAGTCATGTTGCACTGTGCAGAAATGCATTATATTTATTTAACTGTAGCAAGAGCAACTCAGGATTCTAATCTTGTAATTGGCAAAGGTGTAATAAAGCATTTATACTAAAATGTGAACATAATGCTTCAGGCAACACATCTTTTAAGGAATTAAGATTTCTGTTTATAGCTGAATATGCCTTAGCAATTCTGTAGGTAGAGTAGGGCTCTTTTAAGAGTTGCTTTTTGCATAATTCTCTTGTTTTCTCTCCATTTATTATACAGTTGCTTCCTATTTACATATAAACAAAAAACAGCAACAAAGAAACGGAGAGCCTTCTTAACAACCTTACACTTCAGGGGTTACAAGCTATATTATATTCTTGTGTGGTTGAAAACCAGCAGGTGTATGAAGTGTGATTTAAAGAAAATAATCTGCCCCATTTCCAGAGGAGATGAGCATTTTGTTCTCCTCTGGCTCACTGCAATGCTATTTTGGCCGCAATCCAAAACAGGTTGTGTTTTTGGTTTTTTTTTTCTTTTTCTGTTATTTTAATTTCTTTCCCCCTCCCCCCCCTTTTTCATTTTGTCTCATTAGGAGTGGGATGTCTGTATTATACAAGATTTTTAAAAGCAAAAGATCAGCCAAGAGTGTTTATCATTATTGAAGACCAAAGAAATTTTATTACTGAAGATAAGCCTGTCTGGTTTAGGTTTAGATTCTGAGGAAGACAAAGATGTTTTTTGCTGATAGCACACAGATGTGGAATTTTCTTGTTTATTACAGTTTTTCCCCATTATTATGCCCAAAATTTCTGGAACAGTTTTTCTTCTTTTTCCCTTTTTTTTTTTTCCTTCCTTTTTTCCCCTTCCTTTTTTTAGGAGTTGGAGGGTGGGGTTACTGAGTTTTATATAGCTGAAAATAAGGAATATCATGGGAGTTATTTTTTACGTAATTATGTTATACTGTATAGGATTTCCTTGAAAGCTTTTTAGGAGATCTGTAAAAAAGAAAGTAAGCATGACTGTGGTCTAGGACACTATTATTAACGTCCAAATAAACCGCTCTTCTGAACAGAATTGTACAGTTAATGAGGAACTTAGTTGAAATGTAAGAACTTATTCTTTTAGTGTATTTGCTTCAATTTATAGTTAACACATGGTTGAAAGAAGTACTGATCTCCACATTTGTCTCATGCTAGATAAATGTTTTAATTTTCTCTAGTTGTAATTATTGAAATACTTTTCTAAATTATTGTAGCCTTTTGGAGCAGTAATTTGATATGCAGCCTTCTGAGTGTGCAGTTGTTTTAGTATGTGGCTTGACATGTAGTTTTGCATCAGAGATCTGGAGTTGTATTATAGCTTAAAATGATCTTTGTGTGACATTTGTGATGTTTGCACGTAGTGTGTTGGATTATAGTTTTGCAGAAAGACTTCCGTTATGCTTTGTAACCACCTACCAAAATAAAAAAGCAGTGAGATAGGCCCTGATTCTGCTAAGGGGTGGAAGTCTTTAAAGAGAAACAAAATATAAGGTAGGGTGTATGTTTAAAATTTGGGTTTAGTTGCTTTGTGCTTGCTCTGTGTCTGGATGTGTTCAGTCCTTGCCAAGTGTACCTATTTCAGTTGAGCTTAATTATGGAAGTGATTTCAGGCTGAACTAAGATGATATTTCTAGTTAGAAAATGTTCATATAACTATTCTGGGTTGTTCCTTCCTTCTCTACCTGAGCACTAAATTAGGACTGTGAGCAGTCAGTGAGAATATTCTCTGCATCAGACCCGAAGTTCATTTTTATCATCATCCTCTTCCCTAGTTACTTTCTGTTTTAAAGGCCTTTAAGTAACAAAGCATTTGGTTTTTGGAAGTATGTCACTTTGTAGATCTTTGTGTGATTTTATTAGTGTTCTTGAGTGCTTAAAAGAAATGCTTGGTGGTAGTTTAAGAAACAACATACTTTAACACTTATTTTCTTCTTTTCAGTTATAGAGAGATCTTTTTCACTGCACAGAACACACTCTCTAAAGGATATGGAGAATATTTTTCAACTGGTGCGCAATGTTATCCCTCCTCTAACAGGGAAAAAGCATAAAGGTCAAGATGGTCGTATAGGCATTGTTGGAGGATGTCAAGAGTAAGTTAAATAGAAATTTGATTTTTGCTTCTGAGAGAGTTTGAGGATGTCATAAGTACTTGTAGGACCCATTCAAACTCACATTTAAAACATGAGTATTTTCCAGGGAGCTTTACTAGTCCATCATCATGACCGTGCATACTTAGGAGGGAACATGTTTTCTTGCAGATGTGTTGCAAAATCTTGGATGCTGAATGTGAATGGAATTTAAAATGCTGTTTGTATCTGTGTCTACCTTCTATGTCTTTTTTGACCACTAAACTGTCTACTTTCAGGGTTAGTCTTTTCCATTGCATGATGATGTTATAGAATAAGTAGACTAGATTATGACAGTGGCACATCTGATTTTTTTTTTTAATATATTTTCGCACTTTGGGAACTGGGTCTCTTAAATCAGTAATAGAATGTTTTCTTACTTTTTATTTTGATAAATGGTGGTGTTTACTAGATTCTGTCAATTACTTGTTTTGTATAATGGAATGATAAAAATAGCATGTTTCAGGGAAAAAAGAGATACGGGATAAATCAGTTAAGTGCTGTACTGACCTAGAAACAAAACAGACTTTGTATTCTTGGCCACAATATTTTGAATGAGCCACTACACCTTCCTGTTTTTCATTTTCCCCTTTTGAAATAGTGACAAGATCTTTCTCCTTTAAGAGAAATCTGCTGTTAGACATCTGCCATTAATAAACTTTCTATAAAGAGCAAAAAAGTGCTGTCTTATAGCTGGGTTGAATAGCCGGGAGTTAGAACCTAATGGGCTAGTAAGTTCTTACCTCTTGGGTGAAGTAAGCACCTCTGGAGGGTGGTACTGTTCATATCTTGCTATTCAGTCTTTATAAAGAGAATTAGGGCAACTGGAATCACAGTTTAGGCACTTTAGTTAAGCATCTAAAACCAGATGGGATTGATCCAGGTCACAGACCCCAGATTTAGCTTGCAAACAGTGCTCGGCTCTTGTTTTGTTTGTCTCTAAACTTTTACCTTGGTTACCTTGAAAAAATTTTGCTGTTTTATGGCATGATCTTTGTAAATATTTCTGTGAAAAATCAGGTGGCTATGGTGAAATTCTGTGCCTTTGAAATCAGAGCCAGGTTTGAGATTGGCTTCAGTATTGCGGGATTTTTTTCTGTCTTTTACAGCAAGCAGAAGGGAAAACGATTTTAAAAATTTGCTCTTGAATTTCGGATTTCATTATGGCAGACTGATTTCCAAATCATCGAATCTCATGAACATGTTTCCTAACCTAAATTTTATTTCATTCTAGGTACACTGGAGCACCATATTTTGCTGCAATTACAGCTCTCAAAGTGGTATGTGTTCTTCTATACCAGTCCAAAATGAACTTTTCATCATTTCTGTTGGCTAGGTGCCATTTTTAAAAGCATTCACTCTCTGCTACACATGAACTTTGAGCTCTAAAAGGTCTTCTTTGGAACAAAGAAAATCCTTAGTCATGGATTTTTATAAATACTTTGTAAATATGTCATTCACTGTGTTTTCTTCCTCTGTGTAAGGTGAAGTTAGAAATATGTCAAAAAATTAAAAATATCAGAGACTTGGATAAGAAATTTCAAAATTTGATGAGATGTTTTCTCCGAAGGTGAACAATAAAATAACTTTAGGTTATTGTTTAAAGTTATGTTTTAGGTGCTGCAGTGAGTTCCTCAGTAATTTCTTCTGGACCTGATAAGTGTGTTGAATGAAGTAACTTTCTTTCAAAACTTAAAACATTAGTCTAGAAGGATTCTTATTGTGGTAAATCTAAAGATTATTGGTTGAATTCAGTGTAATTTTTAATAGCGCATTTTATTTGCATTCTAATATGCAGCAGAAGTATTTTCTAAGCTTTCTTTTTTCCTGGAAGGGTGCAGTTCCTTACTTTATTGACATATTAACTGACTAAACATATTTATGCAGACTACATAAATACAGTGGTGATTGTTCAAATGTAAACAAGTCATGCTTACATAATACATCTGATTTTCAGTACGGTATATATAGTGTGCCAGTACTTCCACTTCATTGTGTATGTTTTTCTTTTTGAAGATTTCTTTCAATAAGTAGGTAACCAACCCAGATATTTCCAACCACCTTTCCCCCAGGATGCAGTCCCTCAAAGATTTAAAATTAAATTATACTATTTAATCATGTTGTTATAAGATAGCAAAGCAACTCAGCTTTCTGTTCACTAAGTGCAAATGCAGTGTCATACTAAGAGGTTCCTTACTGAAGTCAGTTGGTCTCAGATCATTACATCTGCACGTGAAGAGTCATAGGGTCACATCTCAGCATTGAATTACCTTGAATGTTAAATATGTAGTAGTAAAGCAGAGGAGACCCTTCCTTAGCCTTGGGAAATTTCATTATGTACAACATATGAGATCAGGTTTTCTGGTCACCGCTTACATCATTTTTATGTGTATTTCTGATTTTTTGAGTTAATAACAGAAGCTGGAGACTCAACTAAAGTTTTAATGTTTATTTAACTTAAGGGAGTGTTGTTGAAATTGTGCCTGCCTCTTATCTTGTATGGATTTGACCCGTTGAATGAAAATGGTAGGACTGGAAATATATCCGTGAATTGCCATAACTATATTTTGCAAGTATGTTACAGTATTATTATGGCTCTCTAATGTTGCTTGTCTCATGTTCATCTGTATTCTTTTGTGACATTTTAGTCGTTGTTCATCTGCAAATGAGAAACATTTCTCAAGTGAGTAAAAATTCGAGATTTGCGTTCCCAGTCATCTTATCAGTGAGAAACAGAAAAAAGTTATATTGGAAATTAGATACAAAAAAAAAATAAATTCTCCAGAACATTTCACGGTAGTCTGAGCCAAAATAGAAAAAATAATAAAGTTTTCTTTAACTGTTGAGAAGAATTCAGATGAATTATTTGTTGAGTAAACTTTGGAATGGTGAAGTTATTATTAAGTATAAATTTCATAATACTGTTTGCAAATTTTCTTTTTAGGGTGCAGATTTATCCCATGTGTTTTGTACCAAAGATGCAGCGACAGTAATCAAATCATATAGTCCAGAGCTGATTGTTCATCCAGTTCTGTAAGTGACTTATGTTTTGTTTAAATGAGCTAATCAGGCTTACTAGTTTGAACATTTCAATCTGATAATTGATTAATATGTGTTATTTCTTTTTCTGAGTTACTGGATGGGTGAGCTATGGATCACAAAAACTCCGAGGTTTGTCCCTTCATTACAGTGAGATATTTAATACAGAACAATCAGTTGTGAATTTTTTTTCCATGACTATCAAAGTATAATTTCTAAAAAGCGAAGATCTTGTCTTCTGCCGGTTGCTGACATGTGTTCTGTGATTGTAATGCATTTAACTGTAAACAGTTACAAAATCCACAACTAAGAAACACTACAAGTCAGCATTTTGAAATTTGCATTTGAAAGGCAAGGGGAGTGTGTTCTCTTGCTTCTTCATTCCTAATAGTATTTAACAGTAGTGTGTCTTTTTTCCCTTCTTGCTGCTATATATATAGACACCTATGCAAAATGACTGGGCAAGAGAGATGCTGATTCTCTTTTTTGTCCATGACTATGTTGCTTTAGATACACACTGTTCTTTGGAATAAATGGATGTTCCAAAATGATATAAAATTCAGGTTTTATTAACAAGAAGATGAGAAGTTTAATAAGTAACTATCTTCTTAATTGGGAAAATCAGTGTGTAGTTTTCTAAGCTTGTGTTCTGAAATGTGTTACTGACTGATGAACTTTCACAGGATAACTTTGTTTCAGTTAGGTGTTATGATGGTTTACAATGAGCACTGCAAATGAGAATTAAGATGTGTTCCTTAGGTATATGCCCCTGAGCTTAGTTTGCACCAGTGCATGTCAGAGTCTGTTGGTGTACATAGCAAAGCTGTGATTAAGGTAGAAAAAGCATAATTTAAAGTCCTGTTTGTCAGATACTGCTGTCAGGAAGGATTTATGACAGTGGAAATATTTTGGTGTCTGAGAAAAAGAATATGATCTTCCTTATGGGGATGCCTCTGATAGGAAGCCATGAATTTATTACATTTCATTCCTGTCGCTGTAGAGAGTGATGCTTAGAAAGAAGACAGTTAAACAGGGTTGTCTTTTGTTGGTTGCTTTTCCCCCTACCCCTCACCCCCTCCAAAGATAGAAGAAACCCATAACTGTATGGATTTTAGACAAGATAAAAATGATGTTTGAAAGCAAAGGAAAAATACATGGATAGGAAGTTTTTACCGGTATGACTGTGTTTGCCTCTAAAATCCTAAAGGCACATCTTCAGTCGATATTCTGTCTGATACCATATGATAACAAATGCAATGGAGAACCCTAATGGCAGTATTAGCATTTAACTTGTGTTGTCTTGATGTATGACACTCAGGATTCATCATATGGTTGTCTTGTATGATAACGATTTGACTTTGCCTTGGGAAAAGCATTTTTTGCATACACAGGAGTTCTTGATGTCTGGTGATGGAAAAGGTTAATAAGAGAAACAGAAGGAGCATAGAGAAAAAGGGAGGTGCCAAATGTGTAAACAGTAAACTTTCTGTTCTTGGAGGACCAGATTGTGCCAGGTAAGAGTGGGGTGTTTTTATACACAGATTCTCAGTGTCTTCTGTGGAATTCAGATCTCAATGAAAACTGATCTTTCTATTCACAAAGGGAACTTTTAATTTTAAACTTCAGCTCTGTCTATGAAGTCCTTCAGATGTACAAAGTACGGTGAATCTAGAGATTTTCATATGCTTGTATTTTTAAGTCTGCAACTCAGTATTTAATACTTTTATTAAAACTGATTAATTTCTCGCAGACGGGCTAATTGCGTGATGCAGTGGATCTGTAAATATGAAAATGCAAAAATGAAAAAGGCAAATATATGAGTGTTTAGCTTTTATTTGTTCAGTTTTCCTCATGTGTTTATCTCTTCTGCTTCACTTGAGGGAAAGAGAAAATGGTTAGAAAGAAAAAAATCTTTACTGACTCTATTGAGCCCAGATTTTATTTAAATTTACACTAACAGCCTATTTTTCTTGTAAGGTCCTTTTGTCTTCGGTGTCACACTTTTCATATGATCTTTTATATGTTGTGAAGCCGTTCAAGTTCTGCAGGCACGGCCGGCTGCTCTTGATTCAGAGCCTGATCTCTTAAACACTCTTTGTACTTTCTCCCGAGCTGCACTTCACGCATGGAAGAACCTCCGGGAAAAACCCACCGAGCAGCTATGTCATTGTTTTCTTTTGTGTCTCTCCTTAAAACTTTGCTTTGTTATGATTTCTTCATGACCTTTCAGAATAACTAGGTAGCTGTTGTACCACTCTCTTATTATGCTAATCATAATTATGGCCCTGTGTACTCAACTCATGGTTTGAACAGTTTGGCATTTTGCCAGGGTTCAGCTGCCATTTTGTGCTGCCAGGAACCTGACATTTTATCATCTCTGTGACTGAGCTGCCACTATCTTTCTCTACTGCCTTCACTTCACAGGGGATCACCTCAAGGAAAGAACATGTTCTTTTTTTGCCCTTGCCTAAATGCGAGGGCATTTCTGGCTCGTTAGAGCTGCTGTGGTGGATCTTGGCCAGCATGACTAGTGAAGGTATGTGAGAGCTAGAAATTGGACTAGAGTTTTTCAGGTCCTTGGCAAATGTGTGTCACTTCGAGGAAGTTCAGGGAATGGTATGTGAGAATGACTGAGTAGGACTGCAGAGGAGGGTTATGAAAACGAACATCTATCTTGCAGCATTGACAGGGGAATTCCTTGTGATCCCAGCTGTAGATCATCCTAGGATTCCTTTTGGTGTAACATCCTGTGTTGGGGACACCCATAATGCAACTTTTTCTGAGTTTTTTTTTTCCTTGAGTTCATTCTTTGTGAGTAAATGTGGGAGAGCTGGCACTGCACATGTCAGCTTGGGATCTGGAAAGATGAAGTTTCAGCACCTGGCTCTATGTGTCCTCGCCACCTGAGCACAATAATGATAGCTGGGCCATGAATAGTCAATATTATCAATAGTGACTTTTCCTTTTTATTCAGAGATTCTGTCACATGCATTATGGCCCCTTCCACACTGACCTGGTAGTATTCAAAAACTGACCAGCTAACCAGTTCAATATTTTTGCTATTTGCTTTCATGTGGAGAAGTGAAAAGTGTGTATTGTAGAAGTTGGGGCCTTTTGAATAGTGGAATAAATGGAGTCTTGGTGACAGCTGCCTTCCTTGGTCTTGTCACTGCTACTCCCAGTTTATGCTGCATTTTTCTGTTTTCTCAGCTAACATGTTCCTACTGTAAATGCTATACAAGACAAGATAAAACTTAGCTTTGGCATTTTATGAAGTTTTATTGCAGGTGTTTTCTGTGTGGATTTTTGCTGTAGATGTGTGTGTACTTTCTTTGTACATTAGTGTTGGGAGCTTTGTAGAGAAGAGTTTTCAGTGGCTTTTTTTATTTCCCTGGTTAATTCCCTGGCTCAGGTCAGATGGAGTAGACTTCTTGGATACTTGTGTTGGGTTGGCTTATCCTATTTTGATAGGCAAATGATCACAGAGCTAAATGAGCTATATGAACCCAGCTGGTTATATTTTAAAAGAAGATTGAATAAACCTATTGTGCTAGACTCCCGTCTTGCAAGGACTTTTTTTGTAATTAATTATCCAAAGACTTTCTTCTCTGTAGGCCAGGAGAGATCCAAATTCTACTGAATAGGCCTCTTGTAACCTGGTTATCAGACAGTTTGTAAAATCAACAGTCTATACTCCTTGATCTCTGGCAGTTTATCAGAGAATAGAACGAGATGTCAGGGCCCAAAGAAGTCAGGTAATTTTTCCATTATTCACAAAAAAGTCACCCTTGAACTAGGTATGGATTTAGAACTAATACCTTCCTCACAGCTGGTTGTATACATGGGCCTGTGTGGACTAGGAAAGATTGCCAGAATTATTTGAAGTCTTACAGTTAATTGCAGACTTCGAGTTTTGAGTTGGATGGAAAGATTTGAAAGATTGTTCTTTTGAGTTAAAAATAATTGGGAAGAAAATTTTCAGGAGGCTGGACTATGTGTTGAGACCGGTCACCACTATTTGAACAAACTTAAGGAAGATGGGGTTTCTGGAACATATTTTACCTAATTTTATTGAAGTTTGTCTATGTTTTGACAATTTGATAAAGTCATGAATCATGAATAGTGAGCTCCTGATAAGTTATTTGAGTGCTTTTAACCAATGCCAAGTCTCTTAAAGAAAGCCCAGGAACAATCTTAAGGTTTTTAGCACTTTATAATTCATTATGTGGAGAGGAGATTCAGAAACAGTGTTCCATTGTGGGAGGAAGCTCACACCTTTCAGTTGTGTTAGCTAAGAATAGCTATTAAACAATAGTTCTGTGTAACGGTGAGACTTACTCCTCTTTTTGATCAGCTGCTGGAAAAAGTGAGGGAGTTCATGTCACCAAGGAGAAAGCAGAGATTGATCCAATTATCAAAAAGATGTTTCCCAAGTGACTTGGCAGCTGGATCCCCATTATATCTGTGGAGAAGATGAAGGAAGGCATAAACTTTGTGATCTTTCTCCCAAGCCCCATTTAAACAGCAGCTTAGCTAGGAATCACATAAAAAAGTTTTTGTATTTTTTTCTTAAGTTCTCAGGGAGAGATAAAGGTCAGTTTGTGTGTGCTGAGTCAGAGAAATTATGTATTTAAACTGTATCCAGTCCTGTTGTGCAATGCTGTGGCCAAAACTTGCTTATGGACCTGTTTCTTGTGCCCAGCTTTCTTGGCAAAAAAGCTGCTGCTTCTTTACTGTGTATTGCTGAGTGAGTAAAAGCTGGGAGGTGTATTCACCTCATGCTGTAGTCCCTTTCCCCCCTGTTGTTGCAGAGGTCCTATGTGATACTAACAGAGGTTTTGTCACCTCCTCAAAATGTGAGAAGTAGCCAAAGGTTTTTAGCATTGCTGCAGGGAGTGCTGCTGTTCTTGCTGCTTCCTGATGTGTCAGAAAGAGATGTACTCTGGTTAGATCCTGGCCAAATTCATCTTTCTGAATGCTTACCATACTGCTGTGATTTGGAATCAGGATTAAATTTCTTTGGTGTTCAAACTTTCTTGAATTTGAGTGAAGGCAGGCATGCCTGGGGTTTGATTTTGCATGATTTTTTAATTATTGTTTGAAGGTTTTAGGGTCTTTTTTTTTTTTTAACCAGATGACAGAAGGTAAAGCAGGTATTTAGACTGAGACTTGTTCTGTCTTCTCATTTGTCCACAGCCAGTTGGAAGTACTCTAGCCTTCTGGATATTAATTCAACTATCATCTGTGCCTTAAGAGTTGAATGAGAGGGCTACCAGTGTGATAAAAGCTTGTCACTTTGTTTACTGGTTTTAACATTAAAAAAAGTGCACTAGTTTTTCTAGGGACGTTTTAAGTGTGTGTCTTTCCGAGGGAAATTACGTTGTCATCTTCATTCTGTCACTTTTAAAGTCACAGGTCTGGTTGATTGCAGTCCATTTGAAGAATATTTGACAGATTCTACTTACCAAGTCAGTTCACAAGAAGTACTAATGGGTCAAGACCACTTCCATGAAGTCTGAAAATAGGAGGTCGAGACATTTGGTTATCGTTATGCTTTTGGGGAGGATTGTCGTAATGCACATTGGTAACGTGGTTGAAATCAAAACAGACTACAACTGCTCTAAGTATTTAGATATATCTAAATGCAGGTCATAAAATGTGTTATGGAGCTGTGGTATCTTTACAAGGATAGATAAGGTTGACCTTCAGTGCTGTTGCCCATATCTGTATGAGAAATCTCAGGAAATAGAGCCAGGAATAACTTCTTTTCCTTTGTAGGTCTCTCATGGGATGCAAGAGGCTCTGCTCTGCATGAGAGGTGATCCCATGTGTATATTGCTTTTGGGTTTGTTACTGATGAGTTGTTAGCTCTGATGCTGTAGTGTGTGACCACGCAATTCCTAGTGAAACAGAACATCTGATACCTAAGTGAGAGTCTGGTGTCCAAAGAGGAGCTTGGAAAACATTTTCAGTTTTGTTGTCATCATTATGAAAAAATCCCAAAACAAGGATACAGCAAATACGGCATTTTTGCTAAATGTGTGCCTCAGTAGGTCATTGAAGGTAGAATATGTAATGGAGTAAGTAAAGACTCTTGTATCTGCATATTAAGAGCAGTCTCTTCCTATGACCTTGTGATACCCATGCTTCTCCTGGATTATGTGTTGCTGTTTCTGCTACTGTGTTTTTAATATTTAGAAGGAGCCTACCAGCTTTGCTTCTGGTGTCTAAATTAACTTATGCAGTGGCTGGAAAGGAAGACTTGATTTGAATAGAATTCAATACTTCTTATTAAGGTCTTTGTTTTTCTTTCATTTTCTTCCCTGTCATTTAATCAAATTGTAGCTGGAAAATATGTATTGTCTATCCAGTGTTTACAGATTGTACACTATTCAAAGATACTTAAAAAGCCTGCTAGGTGAAAATAACCGTTTTGTCTTCTAAACTTTGGGGTGGGGGGAGGGGGTGGCATTTTAATATGCTAACTTTAATTTAATAAATGTATCTCTTTTTGGTCTGTAGTTGCATCTAGCCAGCTTCATGCCGCTGTGTTGTCACTGAGATTTGCTCTACCTGATTCAGGTGCTTGGTGAGAGACACATGAGTTGATAATAGGCTCAATGAGCTTCTCTAGAAGAAGTTATTATTTCCAGTTCTGTCCATGGGACTGAAAGAGGCTGCCTGAAGCCCTTGGGCTTCTGGAGATTTGGCATTCATTTACAAGAACGATTATTTAAACACTGACAAATAGAGCTAGTCTTGGCAGAGAAAGTTAGTTTAATTTTAGCTCAACATTTTTTTGCATTGTTTGGATTTGAAATAACTCCTTTGACCTAAACTCTCCAGGATTATCTTGCTCGCTATCTTATTTACTCAGTTTCCAATAAAGACCTCAACCAAGATTTACCACAATAGTTAACAAATAGCTTTCTGAGATGACTACATGAGTTCCAGAGCTACACATTGTGTCCAGTCTTTTGCTCTTTTGATGTGTTGTATAACATGACAGGTTCCAAATGTCAGCAGGTCTAACATTTGATTCATGTTAATTATAATTACCTGCAGTGTTTGGACAAACAAAACTGAAACTCTTTCATCCTCAGATCAGAGACTTCTTCCCATCTTTGAAGATAAGTCTCTAGGTTGGCTTTTGAAACTGCCCACTTGAAGTTTGCATAAAGAGAGCTCTGCAATGGTACATTTTAATGCATTTGGAGTTGTCTCAGTCACACCAAGTGTGCACAGATAATGAGCAGAATTTGAATAATATACTCTCCAGTGAGGAGCCATATAGTTGATTGATTGTGTGATGGCAGTCTTGCTTTTGTCCATGTTCTTCTCTAGCAGGAGGTCCCCCTTGATTGGCATTTTGTGGTTTCCAAACCGGATCTCTGATTATTAAGGTGTTTCCAGCTCTGCCTAAAACACATGTGAAGAGCTGCAGTCCCGCTGACTCCTGTTTGTGCTGTCATTCATGCTTATCTTCTATTTCCATAGCTCCTGGTTACACCCTTGCTGACTTTGCTTCACATTTTCTTGTTTCCATGTGAAATTTGACAAGGCTGCACCTTATCACTTGTTCCTTTTCCTCCTCTAGAAAGTAATGCCAGTAACTGTCATTCATCCTGAATGAGGAAAGCTGCCGTATTTAGAGCTTACTGTAATAATTTACAGCTATTACATGATGTCTTTTCATCATTTGGTCAAACCCAGTCTTTGAATAAAAATTAGTGTAGAACAAAATTTTTGGTTTTTTGGAGGGATGGGGATGGGAGTTGTGTTTCAGGCCTTAGCTGAGAAGTGTCCTCCCACTCTGGGTAGTCACCAGCCTAGAGCAGACATTCAGGCAGATGACACCTGGTAGATAACTATTACAAACTGCTCTAGAAGATATTTAAAAACTGGGTGATATTAGGGCAGTAGCCACCATCTTTTATTTCAGGCTGGGGAGTTTTTTTGGTGGTGGTGGTGGTGTTTTTGGAAAAGTTATTTCATCAAGCTTTCTCCAAGATGAAGATCTACAGAACTGTGTTTTATGACAATTTTTGTTGCGTGATAGTGAAATACAGAAGAGTCCTGAAGAGCAAAAAGCTTAACCTGAAGTTTTTCTTTCTGTATTAGATCATCACCTCAGGGCTGCTCTCGATGACTTCTCCCAGTCTGTACTGATATCTAGGATTGCCCTGATCCAGGTGCAGCACATTGCACGTATTGAACTTCATGAGATTGATGTGGCTAAAGTTATCTAAAGCTGCTAATAATTTGCAAAGAAGATTTATCCTCAGCGTTTTAGAGATTTAGGGCTGTTTAATTTGTAGAATCTTTGTCTGTTTTGCCATGGAAAGTACTTTTCTTGATACATTCTGGAAGCAGAGAAAAGAGCAAGAAGAAAAGCATGCAAGATGCTGAACACCATGTCTTGGTCCTGTTCACACAGTGGCTTCAGGGACAGCAAATGATAAAGCTGTTGTGTCTGTCTTCCCAGGAGATCACAGACTTCTCAGCCTCCGTGAGCGAAGCTTTGTCTCTCTCTCCCCTTACCTCTCACTAATAGCCAGGGAAAGCAGATCAGACCCCATCTGTGGGGTCCTTTTTTGTCCCTCTGTGATACCCTTTGTATGTTGCTTGTTTGTTTAGGCCTGACTGATGGACAATGGGTAAAGTTGATTCAATGATTGTTGACATTAGCTTTAGACTCTTTATTACCTACTCAACTTCACAGATCCAACACAAGTTACAGAAGCTCCTTCAGTTTTCCTTATTAATTATTCTGTTGTCTTGTACTTGTTAGTTGTGTTTATTCTGTGATAGTTCTTTTCTGTATGCAATCAGAGCTTTATTGGGTGCTTTGCAGACAAACTAAGATTTTGAGAAAGCTTTTGGGTGTTTGGGGGGGCGTTGGTTGCTTGCTTGATTTAACAACAGTGAGCTGTCATAATCTGGATTTTCATCAGAATGGCATCTGATAGCATGTCACATAACACACAGGGATTAGCTGAAAGTTAGGTAGGTGTTTGAAGATCTGTTTGTTCCCTACTGTGGTTTGTCACTAGAATCTTTAATTGCACACATCTTCGCAATGGTACTGTAGTTCAGTCTCCATGTTTACAGGTGTTACTGCTTGGATTCAGCTTCCCAAATTATTCCTATTGTATATGTCCATGATGTAGGGTTTGTATTTTAAATTATGGGAAAGCCAGACTATTTCCCAATCTTTTGTCCTATCACTTTCCAATGAAAGCTTGCTTCATTTTGGAAAATCCCAGACTTTCAGTTAATCGAAGTCTCTCTCAGTGGTTTTTACCTTTACAGAATCTCAGATGCTGTTGTCTCCTGGCCTTTAAAGAGTTTTTCTGAGTCCTCTTTATAATAATATTAGCTTTGTCCTTTAGAGTGAGGGTATTTACCTTTGTGATTTCTCTTTTGGAAGAAAATCAAGTTGCATATCATATGGCTCTGCACCTCTAGAGGCAGTACTAATTCTTGCTTACTTGATCCTGTTCTGTCAAAGCCTGAAAATTGCATTTCTTTTGAACAAGGGGTCATCTTCTTCATACCTCATACCTTTCTAGATGGGTGTTGTTTTTTTTAAAATACAGTGCTAATTTCAGTTGTTGTCTCAAAGTCTTGGGCAGTGGAGGTGCTAATTAAATGAAGAGGCTTGAGATCAGGTTAATAACCAGGCAGAGAAATAGGCATGAAGTGACAAAGGACATTAACAGTATTCTTTGTGTGAGTGTAGTACACAGTGAACAGCTGAGGACCTGATGGTGTTTTGTGCTGGGGCCTCCGAAGTCTTTAAAGGTTTTTGTCTGGTTTTGATACACAGGCAAACAAGAAAAAGCAAGAATTTTGGACTATGCCATCTAGCCTTTCCCAGCCACTTTTTCTACTGATGAGGAATGACTGTGGTCCAGGAACTGTGCCCAACAGGCAGGTTGAGCTTTGCCTGCTCTGAAACCTGAGGGTGAACAGGCCAGCTGTACTCAGTGTCAGAGAGCTCTTCTGAGCATATGAAGTCACGTATAAACTGTAGCTGTTAAGAGCTGGAAGAGTTTCTGTATTTATGCTGAATCCTGTGGTCAGGAACGTTCAAGGTGATGCCCCTTCCTGAAGAAAGTTACCTGTTGATCATTTGTACCCTGTCAGCTTTAAAATGCTTTTAAAATTTGATGTCTGTAAGATAACACAACAGCCCTTCCACTTTCAGAGCAGCTGTAGATATGGGGTGTGTGTAAGGCATACATAGCTTCATAGCCACAGCTGTTGTGAACATCCAGTGTCTTGAAGTGAAGTTGGTATGATCCTTCTGTGAGGCAGTATTTGTTCTGCTTTCTTTATGAAGAATCAAAATCCATCAGATACTTTACAGCATGTTTTTATAGCTGATTTTGCAATGTAGTAGTCATTATCACCATTTTTAATCTCTTGACCCTTCACGTTTCGGGTTGCTTCTTGATGTGAAGTTGCAAAGGAGTTGAATGTAATGTTTGCAAAATGCTTTGAAGATGAAAAGCTCCACAGTAGGTTTTTATTATTGCCAGAGGCAAAGTGAGCAGGAGTGGCTTAATGTTGGACTGTTCATTTCCCAAGAGATGGCTTTGTTTTGAAAAGTGCACATTATCAATTTGGTTCTAGACAGAATTATTTCAATCCTGAATATAAATAAATTGGCAAACTTTCTATCTTTAGATTATTTGCATGAGATATTTGTAGAAGAGCAGAGCATTTATGGTATTACGTATGGCTCTGTTCTTGGCTTATGTTTAGTGAAGCTTTTTTTTAAATGTATTTAGCTTCTACTGTCCAAAGGTATTTTGAATCCAATCCATTCACACATTCTTATATCTATCTATCTATATATCTGTATTTTTATAACTATATGATACATAGATACATTTATTCGAGAAATATGTATATTTGAGATATATATTGCTTTTCAAAGATAAAATAAGTTCAGCATGTGAATAAAAAAAAGCAACCTGCATTCAGAAATGGTGATGTTTCATTAGAGTTTGGTTTACAGGCAATTTTTCACATGTTCAACCTATCACATATTAAAGAGGAGTTGTTTGGTTTTTTTAATAGTGCTTTAAATATTTCATGAAGCATTTTTATTTCCACCCTGTACCTACATCATAAACTTATAGATTATTGTACAGAGACAAATAAAAAATAAAAAGTGAGCTGTTTGGCAGTTCTCAAGCTGCTACTGTTTCCTTGCGAGTTAGAGAAGGGAGGGAGCTGCATCGTTCAAATGGAAACTGAGCTGCTAAACCAGGGGACTGCTTCAGGGACACCGATGTCCTCACGTGGTTCATTTCTCCCTTGACCTTGCAGCAGGTCATTGCTTCTACGCAGCAGCCTTGTTTTGACAGAACTGTTTTGTGGTGTCAGCACAGGGCGCCTTTGGGGAGCCCTGGCTGGCACAGCCGGGATTTCTGGAGCAGCTTTGTCTGTGGAGAGGCTGCTGGGCTGTGGCCAGGCGGGAGGCACTGCATCCCTGCGGCCTTGAGCGCTCTGCCTTGCTCCCTGCAGCTGCAAAGGCTTTGGGCTCCTGCCTGGCACTTGCAGAAATCATTGTGGAATTTGCTGATTCTGCCAGATGCAAGCTAAACACTTGTTCCCAAGTGGTGTGTCCCATCAGTACAGCTGTTGGTTATGAAAAATATGCAGTGGCTTTCATCTGTAATAATACAGCTTTGTTGAAGTATTGCAGGCTTAAAATATTCTGAGCAATACTCTGAAGCAGTACCTCCTTGCTCAGCCTACAGGGAACTTTATTCCCTGTGCTTCAGTTAAAATGCTCATTTATTGTTGTCATTAATGTCAGAGGTGGGGAGGGAGGCTAAATTTTCCCTCCATACTGTCAGTAAGGATTAACTACAACTGGTGGGCAGTGCTTTCAAAATATTCTGGCCTATTTACACAACAAAACTGATTAGAACAAAATAAACAGTTCTGGTCAGTGGCTGAACGCTGTATTGTGGCAGCTATATTTAGCAGCGGATTTTCTCATCATTTTTCCAATGTGAACAAAAACCTGAATGCTGCAGAAATCTTAAGCAGTACAAGCAGATAATACCCCTACTGAATAGCTTGTTTCTTCAGTTGCCTTTTGGGGAAACAGGACAATTTGGCTGTAATTCAGTTGGAACAAATGCTTATGAAGCAACTGACAAAAAAGCATATGAGTAGATGTATCATTTTGCCATGTAGGGAAATAAATAATTGCATTGTTTCCAGCAAGCCACAGTATATACCTGTGAGATGGTGGATCTCTCTCCAAGGTATAATCTCTGGAAAGAAGCATTAGATAGGAATTGTGACAAACCAAACATTGTTGGTTTCCTGCTTGGGTTTTATTTTTTTTATTTTGTAAACAACTGTAGTGGGCACTTGCAATTACCTCCTCATTTTTATGTGATATTCCCTAAGGTATGAACTGAGAAAAAATGTTTGGGCAACCATTCCATATTTCCTGGATCATAAATTTTTGGTAGTTTGGAGGACAAAATTGCCTGACACTCGAGATAGGAAATATCTCTTTCTATCCTGCATCTTGAACCCAGTTTCTGAGACTACTAAAATGAAGCCTTTTTAAACTTGTCTGTTTTTCTCACGCTTCCATTTTAGTGATAGTCCCAATGCTGTCCATGAGGTGGAAAAGTGGTTACCACGACTGCACTCAGTTGTCATAGGACCTGGCTTAGGTAGAGATGAAGTTCTACTTGAGAACGCTAAGGTAATGTGCATACTGATGTTTTATCCTGTGTCTTTATGTTGAATTTTATTAACTAGTTTCCTGTATTTTACATTGTGACACAAATGTTCTTGATAGGGTTGCTAAATAACAAATTTAATAAAATATTCTTGACTGAAAATTGCAGTTACTGTTCATGTTCTTCATTATTACACTTAATCTTCACTTGGGATTTTAGGCATTGGGTATGGTTATTTTGATTTGCTTTTGTTTTGCTTGTGAAAGTCACTAATAAAGAATCATAGAATCAGCCAGGTTGGAAAGGACCTCTGAGATCATCAAGTCCAACCCTTGATCCACTACCACCGTGGTTACTAGACCATGGCACTAAGTGCCACATCCAGTCTCTTAGATGTTGGCATATCTAGATAAAGGGCTCTGTGTTTTCTTAGGTGCAAAGCACCTGTACTGTAAGTGTTTAGATATGGATTTGATTTCCTTATTTTTGGAACTGTATTTGACATCTTTTATCAAATGTATCAAAGAACAGGGACTGTGTCCCCTTGCAATAAGAAATAATACTCTTAGTTATAAAATGTTGCAGGTTTCTACTCTGGATAAAGAGATAATCCTATTTTCTGTCAAGCCTTAGTGGAGAGATGAAAACAGGAGCTTAGATAGTTTTGTACTTTAAATAACACATACTTAGACTGTCTTCCAGATGATGTTTGGTATTACTGCTAACACATCTTGGTGTGTTTGAAGTGTATTTTTCAGTCTACTGTCAATCTAATTTTGTACAATTTCATTTTTTTTTCCTGAGCAGTATTACTCAATTAATCAGTGGTGCTAACAAGTGGAATTAATATAATTTACAGAAATGTTGACAGTTACACAGTGAAATTGCAAAACAGGGGAGGCAAGAGGCTGGAGGACCACACTGTCCAAGTGGTTTAGAATACCTTGAAAACTAGGGAGGGTGATTTTGCTAGGATTTTGTTAGAGAAAGTTGCTGTTGGAGCTTTTCACTTCTTTAATTCTCCTGCTTCCTTTTCAGAAGGAAAATGTGTATATTATGATACAGAGGAACAAAACTAATAAAGATCAGAAAATAAAAAATAAATTATTACACCTGATGAAGAAATCAAATTTTATTCTAAATGAACTATTCAAACATGTTTTATTATTTTTTAAAACTATGTTTTAGAATTCCTTCTACAGAAAAAAAATTTTGGTCAATGATTTTTTCATTTCCTTGGTTTAAAAAAAAATTAAGTTTGTCGTCTGTTCCTAAAAGAAGAAAACTTGAAACAAAAGAAAATAAGATTCATTTATAATATCTAAGATATGTAAGATAAGCTTCTTTTATATCAGAATTCCACCTGGGGTTTATGTGCTTATCTGTACTAAAGAAGTATGTGGGAGATTTCTTGATTGTGTTTTTTTCATCATTGCTAAAAATAATTTTGCTTTCTTAGTGAATTACAAGCATACTTTTACTTCAGCCTGGCTGTCCTGTGTAAGCTAGTTTAGAGTTAAGGAAACAAACCCAGCCAATAAAGACAAGGCATTCGGAAGTTACTTCATGCTAAAATCTCAGGGATACATTCATATGAGCCGAGTATCTGGCCTTATCAATTTCAATTCACAGTAAAGCTCAAGTTCTCTGTCTTCACTCTAGTTATGTAAGTGTTCATTAGCTACCCAGTGTTGTGGGTTTTAACATCTCACTGGGGACAAGTGACCCGTTTGCCTGCTGGAGGAAGACTGGTGCTTCTCTGTGCTGAGGGAAGGCTGAGTCTCCCTCTTGCTTCAACAGCGAATTTTAAGCTTCAATAAAAAAGCAAGAGATTATATCATTGCTATTTAAAACTCTTATAGGAGATTGGTCTGGTATATAATTTTCTGGTTTTCCTGTAAGCTGACCATGGCATGTGTCTTAGGAACACAGGGCTGGGAAGTAGGTGAGTGTCTGCTTTCTGATCAGGGTTTTGTATCAGAGTGGTAGTTTCAGTAGGAGAGGGCTTCCCCTCTTCCTCCTTCTGTCCCATTAACGTGCTGAGGCATAGTGGTCTGTCGCCCCTCTGATGCTGTTTCTATGTCAGTTCTTGTCAATGTTGTGCCAACACATTGCCAATGAATGTGCTTCTCTAAACAGCCATGTGTTTGGGCTGCTTCTTTCTTATGAACATTGAGAAATTAAGAAATTAACTAGTGCTGTAACCTGCAATTTCTGGTACTTGTTGACCAGATGGTTTATCATCTTCATATCAAAGAGTGCTTTGCTTCCTCAGCATCGTTAGTATGTCACCTGTCTCCTTCATTCTTAATGCCAGCAGCAGCATGTGCACTGTGGCACTTGAGCTCCTTTCAACAGTCTGATTAAAAAAACCCCCACCTTGTGATCACTTTGCTTTGACTTTTTTTGTCCCCTTGAATGCATAGTGATATTCTTTGAATACATACTTACTGGTTTCCTGTGATTTTCTGGGTTTGGCTGTAATTCCATTTACAAGTCCTATTACAAGAAACCACTCTGCAAGTTACATCCCTCTTTCATATTCCACTTGTGTGGGTCTGTGCCAGTAACCCTGCTGTTACTCACTTGCTTGGGTGAGGGCTGATGCTCTGTCAAAGCTTCCTAGCCATGGGTTTGAAGGACCAGGAATTGCAGCTTCAGAAGATTCTCCTAAAGAAAGCATTTTTTGTGTCCTAATAGCTATGCAGCCGGATTCCTTGCAGATGTGGCAGTTGTAGTCTTGGCCTGATTAGACCTTTCGACTCTGGAGCAAATAAGCAGTCCAAGCTGTTTCTCTTCAAGAGAAAGGAGCAAAAACACATTTCTGCTCCACTTCTCAGCTTTGGAGCATGCACACTGAAGCATCTCTGCTCCCCATATTATTTCAAACTTCTGAAATGCTGTTACCACACTTGGTGTGGAACTTGGCCACCATGTCAGCTTCCTTGTAGGAAACATCAGGACATCTGTTTCTCCCTTTCAGTGTCCATGATTGATTCTGGCCAGAGGTGACAGTACGTTACCTCTCCGAGTTCACCTCAGTTGGAATGCTGCTGCTGGTGGTTTAGACTGTTGAGAAAGAGTTTAGCTGCCACATGGAAGCAAGGCCAAGGTCCCTATGACTATCCTCTGGTTAGAATCTGCAGCATATTTCCACAGCTATTGGATACTCTCCTTTTTTCACATAGCACCAATATTATGTCCCTCTTATATCTACCCATCATAGTGTTCTTCATTCAGGTGTTCCAGGGATGTTTGCACTTCTGATCTTACTCTGATCTGATTTTCCTTGTAGCTGAGGCTTGGAAGTAGGGAAATTCTGCCTGTACTATCTGGAGCTGTTCCTCAGGTGTGTGAGAGAACTAGATTCCTCTCCTGGAGGATGATGAGTGCAGCTCCCAAAAGCACTTAGAAAAAATACGATATTCCTTGCATAGCCTCCTGGGAGAGGTGCTGCCTAATGTTCAAGGATGTTCTGCATTCTACTGCCACCTAGCAGTTAGGCAGTTCCAGGCTGTTCTTTATCAGTTTCCATCTTTTTGTCATGTCCTTTCCCCTATTCCTTCTGGCTTGTGGTCAAATGGACTGATACAGGATTGCTGGTGGTACAGCAGTTACTCTCGGGATCAGGAAGAGAGAAGCATTCATCCTTATGAAAGGCTCTGTTCCTTAACAGAAGTCTTTGATGTTGGAATCTTCTTTGCCTGTCACTGGGTTCCTTTTCTCTCTCATTGAAGTGGTAGCACTGAATCCTGGACTCTGGCACTTCAGACTTGCTGTGTTTTGCTTTGCAGCAGCTGGTAGATTGCTGTCTTCAGCAGTGCATACTTGCTTCCCTCCTGTGAGAGAGATAATGATTAATAGCAAGAATGGCTCTGTGTAATTCAGATTACTCAATAAAATTGACTGGTTTCTCAAACCACATGCTTGTTCCTCTCACTCAATTCTCAATCTTTGTTTTAGCTCCAAGAACATGTCAGAAATACCAGCCTGGGTTTTGCTTTTAGCTGAGGCCCTGCCTAGCTGCTATTTGTGCCTGTTGCTGTTTCTCTTCTCTCACCCCCCTCGCCTTGCAACACTGCCCTCAGGCAGTCATTTGCCCTTAAAGATCTCTCCTACCTCTTGGGATATAAATTTCAGAAATCTCATTTTCCAACGCTAGTGACATCATTGTAAGGATGTGTTGAAAAGTTGTCGTGGCTGTAGTTAACGTCTACATTGTGTGAGAGAGTTTTGGGCCGTTTTCACAGGACCACCTCCATCAAGTGTGCCCAGAGAGAACCCATTTGAAACTGTCAGATGGATGGATTCTCAGTTCCACCATGATGGAGGCATCAGCCTTTCTGTGTTTGGTTAGTTGGATTAGTTTCCCCCTTTCAAGCATCATTCTTTCAAGATTTAGGCAACACTTCTTAGCTTTAATAAATTGTGAGAATGGGACCAGGTGCTTCACTACACTATCTGCACTAGTTTTTTACAAGATCAAGAGGACTATAGAATACAGGGCCACCGGTTGTCATAGCTGTGTGTTAAAGCTAAATCTGCCACTATGGACCTTGAGAAATATTTTCCTCTTCATATCTGATCAGCGCCCCGTTCCATTTGTACCAAGTGTAAGACACCTGAGAAGCATCCCAGGCTAATGCTGCAGGTGACAGATTAGTCGTACTGTATGTGGTACTCACCACTGTGCACAAATGTGAACAACAGCATTTATTACTCTTTAGAATCACTGCTCGTGGCAACTCAAATTAGCAGAATTACTATTTTTCAAAACTTCATTCTTCAGTGTGTGTCACATGCATTTGCTTCCCCTGTTTATACCCTCTGGAAGTCTTTGCTGTGGGAATTCAGCAGTTCCTAGGGAACTGACGTAGCAGTAAGGACATGCCATTTTCTGTTCTCAGCACTCAGCTAGGAGGAGGTGAGGTAGATTGGGTCTTGTACCTGTAGTACTCATTATGACCCACCCCAGAAGGGGAGGGTAACCCAGGTTCTTGTTAATAAATCCCTTGGGGTGGAATAGAGTGAAACAGTACTAAATCCTCAGTGTTTGTAAATACATATATATATGTTGGGTTTATTTTAGAACAGTTTTGTTTCAAAGGAAAATGGGTGTAGTTGTTTTGGTTGTTATCATCTATACAACAATATTATCATCTATACAACATCTAATACAACAATATTAAAGCATAAAAATAAAACTTAAGGAAATGTATAAGGAAAGGAAGAGAAAGAAGGATAGAAGTGGAAAGATATAATATAGTCACCACCCACTGGATCCAGCAATGAACCTTGGCAGTTGCAGTTTTCATGTCTGTTGATTGAAGCAATGGTCTTGATCCATTGGGGCTGGGGAAAGCCCCCCACAACTCAGAGATTTTATGAGTTATTATACACTTCGAGCTCAGGTGGGAACACCTTGTACCTTCCCTGGGGTGGGGAGTTTTACAATGGATGATGTCTCACAGTGCTCCCCAGAGGGGTCTTCACAGCAGAGTCATCATGTAAGGAAGGACCTTGGCATGCTAAGAAGGATTATCTCACCTCACAGGATTTGTGTGTTCTCTTATCTGGCAATCCAGTTTGTAGCTTCAGGTATGCACACCCCTCTGCACTTGGAATAGTTGGACAATGGCACCCTTTTGAAGCAGCATATTCAGGGAGCGGTGAGCTTTGCTGAGTGAGCAGTCCTTTGGTGATCATAACAGTGTTTAAGCCATTAACCGTTTCAACTCTGACAGTACTGCAGAGGCAAACCCCAGAGGGCGTGTATGTGACTTGCTGTGAGAATGTGTGTGCAAAATGCGTTCCTCTGAGCCTTCACACAACCCCTGATATTGATGCATATACCACAAGTACGGTGAAAAACTAATCTGTTGCTAGCCAAGCTTCATTGCTCTCAAAAGGCCTGATAGACAGAATTCGTGCATGTCTTCACCTAAGATGAGGCACGTGCTGGGATAGGATGCAGTTCTTTCTCTGTGGTGGTGTTACTGGTACAGATAAAGCTCGGGAACACCTCTCAGAGCAGAGAGATCCTCTTGGTTATGCCAAGAGCTGTTGCTGCTTGTGCTAAGAACTGTTAGTATTTTTTGGCTTCCTCACAGATGTCTTGATTAGAAAAACAGTGTTTGAATGTATGCTAACAGGACCTTAAATACAGGTTTATGCAGCTTGCAAACAGAATTTATTTTCTAATATATGTAATGGATCTTGATGAAAGTCATTCACAGTGAAGTGGGATGTTTATTTGCTTTCTGTGTGTATGCTTATATTGTTTTTTAATGTGATTTTGTTACTTAGAAGCATTTGTAAGCAAAACACTGAATGGTATACCTTTTCAACTCTTTCTGAGCATCATTCAGCTACAAACTCTACAGAGAAATCTGCAGTGATAAATTACAGAGTTCATTTTAAGTTTATGTTTATTTTTTTTGAGACAAAATGCCAACAGCTGACCATGAATATCTTAAGCCAAATCTAGCATTAACGTAATCAGATATAAATTGGACACCTTGTAGAGTTTGCATTGTGAGTGCAAACATTCAGTGGATCAAAGCATGAGAAAAAAGGCTGTTTTTATTTATTCTGATTAATGCTTAAAGTAGATTTGGATGTGTTTAGGACTGAAAGTGTATAAATGTAGCTTCTTAAGTGGTGTCTGGTTGACCATAATTTTGAGAAGCAAAGCCAAAAACAAGTGAGCTGGAGTTTTGCGTAACTAGGATAGTATTTCAGAGGATTCTACTTTGTTTGCTTGTTTTCCTTGTGTTCAGGCATTCCTTTGGATTATGTCACTTCTTTAAGAATTTAGCATATGATTGAAGCTGATATTAAGAAACCATAAGCTGCAGTTTTCCTCCACCTTTGAGGACAAGTGACCTAATTTGAATTCAAAAAGGGAATTTACAAGTGTATAATTTTCATACCTTTTTTTTTTAATGTAGAATAGAACACTTTTGATTAGCTGCCATCTACAGTGTCTTCAGCTTTGTTAGTTGTAACAACAGCTTTCAACATTTCCCAAAGCAATTAATGAGCCTGATTATGTAGAAGGGTACTCTTTAGAGTCCTTAGTACCCTCTGCCTGGCTTAAATGTTTTGCTGTGTACCTGAAAATCTGTTTGGGAGAACAGGACCTAGCATAAGGTACTACAGTTAAAAGAAAAAGGCCAACTTAAATTGAATGGAACACAAACCGTGAGATGAAGAAGCTATTTGTTTCAGAGAAAGGATATTCATCTCTGTTATGTGACTTCATTCAAGAGTGGTGGTCATTTCTTTTGTGAGTTTTGAGAGCTTAGTGGAGTGATTAACGAACTAGTGATAGTTATGCATAAGAAATATATAAAGTAAAACTCAGGCAATTAGGCTACTTAAGAGTGATTTATATAGATCTTGTCCACAGAGAGAGTTTTGTTTGTCTTTGCTGAAGGAGGATGAGTTCTTTGATCAGTTTATAGGAACTAATGGAAGCAAGTTTAAGAGTTAATTGCATTTTTTTTTTTGTAAAAACAGCAAATAAATAAAAAACCCAAAACCAGTTACTGAAAATATGTCTCTAATTTGAAGAATCTCAAACAGTAGAACTCCATTCTTAATGTTTTTTAAACATATTGCACGAAACAGAATATATTTAGGGAAGCTTCTCCCCTCCTGCCAACCCCGACTGTAGCCTTGAGCACTGACTGAGCTAGGAATATTTGCCTACCTCTAGCTGTGCAAGATTACAAACTTCTGCTTGCCAAACCCATTTTCCAAGCATCTCCACCACAGAGCTGCATCCTGACCCCTATTGCAGCTGAGTCCCTGCTAACTCTGCATTTATCCAGACTTGAAGCAAGCAAGGCAGAAATGCTTGCTAGGGCTTTCAGTGCCCTAGGAGTTCTGTAGGAATTGATTTGCAGTGTGTTGGGGTGGAACTTATTTGTTCCTCCTGGGCACCTGGGGGAAGAGGATGTGCAGAAATGCTTCCAGCTGCAGCATTTACGGGAAATTTCATCTGTTTCTTTTATCTGTCTGTTCCAGACAAAACCATGGATCCAGGATTGCTGAATGAGAGCAGCATCCATGCAGAAAATATAAGCAATTATAGGTGGCATTTCAACAGCAGTTTCTGATCCTAGCTTTCAATAGAGAGTTCTTTGTTAAGGGGGCTGCCACTCCTTTTTGATTTTCTTAAGGTTGTGTGAGACGTAGCCAGTGACAGGTTATGCACATTTGCATGTCTCTACCAAACCAGAGTGTGTAATTACATACTTGGCGTTTGCACGTTGCAGTGGAGTGCACTGTCAGTGGGCTGATGGCAAAGTTATACTACTTCCAAAAGGGTTTGGATGTCATCATGGCTAATGCCAACTCATACATTATTATGGCATGTTAAAGCTTGAACTTCTCTTCGAGAACATGAGTAAAAATTTTGCTGAGGGTATGCCAAGGGATGACTCTTGAAGGGACTGAGGAAATGCAGTGTTCATTGCTGACATCAGTAAAGCGATCTTTCCTTTGCAAAGTAGAAAGATGACAGTGTGAAAATTAATTACTGTTGTGGTGTAAGTGTTGCTTTATGATATGCTACTATTGCAGGTTTTTGTAAATTTCATTAAAATTCAATCTTTTATTAAAATGAGTGGCTCTAATTTCCTGATTCTTCCCTTTTCAAACACCAAATGCCAAAGTTTTGTGTAGCTGAATTAGTTCATCAGGAAAAATGCAGGTAGTGATAAAATTACAAATATATTAGAAGTCATTGCAGGCATTCTGCTGCTAATCCACATCTAATTAAAAAGACTGAAAAGTATATCTAAGTCAGGTGTGGGCAAAACTGCAGAATTGTCTTTTCCATGAAGCTGTGAAGAACCAGCTTGTGTGCTGTTACATGTGGGCAGAGTAAATAGGATGTGTGTTATTGCTGGCTCGTGGACTTGGGTGGAGAAGTCCAGACTGACTGCAGAGTTTCTTTTTAAGAGGCTGTGCGTACTTGCTGTGAGTGCACCACCTCCTCTCTGCTCCTGGTTCTTCAGGATGGTTGCTCTATGAAGACTTTCATGACTGATAAGATATCCTTTGGTTGTACTTAGGAGCTCCATAGGAGTTTATTCCTCCCTCACATGTTCCTCTCCATTCCCCCTCTAGCTCTTTTTTGCAACCGGTGTCTCACGTTGTCTCCTCTCAGCCCCATTTTTCCACAATGGCTGTGGATGTGTGCAGGAGCCCTGGATGTCCATGTTAGTACTACAATGTAGGTGAATCTTGTGTTTCATAGCACAGCTTCAGGCTATCAAATGCTTAAATCGTATCATGCTTTTCTGCATTACTGTGCCCTCTTTCAGCAGTAGGCTGTCCTTTTGTGCCTTGCAGCTTCTGTCTCCTGCAGTCCTTTCCAGCCTGAATAATTTCGCCTTTGCTTGTATATTGTTCAGGTGTCAGTGTTTGGGGGGGTTTGTGTTTCATTTTTTTGGGGGGATAGACCAGTGGCTTTTACTGTGACACAACTTCTTTTTGAGTTCTTACTGCTTGCATACAAGTCCTGGATAATGTGTCAAAGAACAAAATTTTTTCAGGAAATTGTATATGTCAACAATAGAGTAGGAGTAGATTCCAGTTAATTTTACCCTTTCTGGCTTTCTTCCCTCCAACTGTCTCCACCAAAAATTGCAATCACCGAAATACTATTTTGGGCAGTCCTAAATGTCAAGTATTTGGTGCTGGTAACAAATGATAACTGTGTGAGAGGTTGTCCCATACAGACAGCATCTTCAGGAGATGAGATATGTGAATCCCAGGTAATTTCCTCTTGGGTTTAATGAGGATAGAAGCTTCAAATTTGGCCTTCAGTTATTAGGAGAGGAAGCTCCTCTTACAGATTTGTTCTACCATGAGTCCTGCAGCCTTCTAATGCAGTTTGTCATCACTGATTTTAGTAAGAGTGGAGTGATGCCTCTTTCCCTTTTCTCATGCGAATGTAGAATCACTGTCTCAGAGGCCTACGAAGTATTTAGCCAACTCATACAAAGCAGAATATGTCTAGCATGAGATTGCCCAAAGCACCAGTATTAGGACTCTAGATGAAAGGTAGGAGACTGAATTTTGGGCCTGGCTGTGAATTGCAGTGGAAGGATCCAAATTTCAGTCTTTGATATCTTAGCTAACCAGTGCGGTTGTAGGTCATAAGGTTGGATAATAACCGTGTATCATCCTTTTCTCCTCCTCATTGTTGTCTCTGCTTTGTGACTAAGGCCAAGGTTGCCCTGTGAGTCCAGTCCTTCAATTTTGGATGTCCTTGAGCAATTAGGAATCAACTAAACCTGCCTTGGTCTAGGCCAAGCTGAACCGCCGCTGTTGTAGTATAATACATTCTGTGCACAGAAAGGTTGTCCACTGGGATATCTTGGAGCTAGAATCTTCAAAATCTTAGTATTCAAACTGCTGTTTGAAGGGAAAGGGTGATGTCTTGGATTTATCATTGATATCTGTATGTTTTGCTGTTCACTTGTCATTGGTGTTTGGATTTCAGCTTTTGTCTTAGTAACATTTCTTAGTATTTTTAATGGGCAATGTTCTTTTCTAAATCCTGTCCCATATAAATAATTGTCAGATCGGGTAAAACTGAACAGATGGCTTCTGCTCATATGTATAATTCTATCAAAAACTTTTAAATAGGTTGTGACGTGAAAATAGAGTTAGTCTGAGCTGTAATAATACTTGTGTGGTTAGCACAAGTATTAACCAGAAAAGTCCATGCCAAATACCGAGGTACAAATACAGCTCAAAATTGATTTTTGCTTCCAGAAACAAAAATATGCTGCATAGGAGATGTTGCCATTATTGCTGAAAATTCCTCTAAATGCAGGCTTTTTTTTTTTAATACAGTATCTGCAGTAATAGGATGTTTAAACGTAGGTCTCATCTCACTTAATTCTTGGTGTCTAAAAATAAAAAAGTGAAGTGTTTCTGTACCCTCTATGATAGCTGAGGAGAGACAGGTATGTGTGTTGGCCATTCATCCCACCCTAAGTCCAAGCTCCATGGGATAAACTGCTCTCCAGTGGTGAGCCATTTGACCTTTTTAAATGGCAGCAACTGTCCACAATCAATAGGAAACAGAGGTTCTCCCATGAACCTTGTGTCCTTCAAACGTGTGGCTGTCTTATGGGGGTTCCCTTATCTTTGTTACTGTTTTATTACGGTTTCCAAATTACCCGTTCAATGTGTAGAACTCCCTCTTGGAGGTTCCTTGTCTGTCTCCAAGCGGTTTGTGTCTAGGTTTAAGGAATGAAGAGGAAAGGAAAATGATTGAGGTAGAGTTTTGGTTTTGGTAGGTTTTTGTATTGTTTGGGGATTTTTTAATCAAAAATGAGCTTTCTAAATACGACAAAGGACTTTGTATCCCTAGGATAGATAAAGGAGAGAAAGAAAAAGCAAAGTTCATTCAGTATGTTAGATTAGAAACTGATACCTCAGAGACTTAGTACAAAATAAAAGTTGCTTGGCCAGTAGATTCTACTTCGCAAGGTGAAATTTCTCTTCAGAGTAGAGGTCAAATCTTTCAGGGTTGTGGAGGATGTGCCAGAGAGGTAGGAACTCAAAGCATTGTTAGGAAAAAATGTGTTATTTCCTTGAAGTGTAGCAGTGATCTGCCTTCCAGATGCTATTTACCTGTACATACACTGTCATGCTTTCTAAATTCCACATTTTTTTATATCTTATACATACATTCTTTTGGTAGATAATGGATCTTCAGGATTCTTTATTTAGTCTGTTGTATGTGAGAGAGAAAGAAAGGGAGAGAGAAATTCTAACCAGTAGTCAAGATGACAGTTATGAGGAAACATGAAAAGGGGTCAAAAAATAACAGCAACTCCCAAACCATATCTGCTTTGGGAAACAGAACTTTGGCAAAATTCATTCCCTAGATTTCTCTTAAAAGCATTATGAGCATAGTTTGGAAGGATAAGGACTTCTAAGACTGAGTATATTCATTCATACTTCCTTACGGAATCTGTTGGGGAAATCTTTTAGTTTTAGAAGATGAAGTGTCATGACAGACTGGCTTACTGAAGTTGATATACTAGAAGAAATTGGTGATGCGTATTAGTGGGAAGTGGAGCAGTAATCATTTTAAATGTACTGAAGGAGCTTGGTAAAGCTGCTAATGTATGAAAATATTCTAGTTATAACCAGTTGGAAAACAAGGTTGCAGTAAATGGTATTTGTGTCTTCAAAAATTGTGGGAGGAGGATCTTGTTGAGCTCTGGGTCTCAGTGCCATATGATATCAGAAGAGCTTAGTATGGTTCAAAAATAATTCGGCTGTTGGATGTCTAACGTTCATTTATACAAGGAAAATACAAACAGCAAAACATAAACCTGGTTCTTGGATCCTCAGCCTTATTTCAGTGGGGAAGTCTTTCTACTCCTATTGGAAAAATCAGAATGAGATAGTAATAAGTTTGTGAGGATATGTATATGTCATATTTAATAATTATTTACAGGAAGCAAGGTGGGCGGTGTTTATTTTTACCACAATGCAAGAACAGACATTTAATTAATGTTCAATACCCTGAACATTAATTAAAGACTGCTTCCTTATTCCTTACATCACGTCTTGCTAACCTGTGAAGCTCAGTGCCATATGATAAGCTAATCTGAAGACCTTAATAATATTCAAAAATAATTAGACTTTTGGATGGAGACCATCCTCTGTTATACAGGAAAAAGATAAACCTCCAGCTTCAAAGATGAGTTGGTAATGGCCAACATTGAAAAAAATTGACTGTTGGCCATTGCTCATTAAAAAACTTGTGGATCAGTCGTTGCTGCTGCTGGGCTAGGAGAGAAAACAGAAGGGCAGACAGTCTGCTAGGAAATACTGCTTGCTGAAGAAAACACTTTTACAAATGGTTGTCTAGGCCACCGTGGTCTGCTTTCAAAGCATAAAACCTCCAGGACCAGGTGTGAAATGGCATAATACATACTGCTTTTCTTGGATATTTGTTTGTATGTTAACTTAAATACTGCAGTGGAGCTGTCATGAGAAAAGCAACTGAAGTTAGTATTTCAGTTACTGGTAGATTTCTGTCATGGTGGGACTCACTGGGATTTTTCTTTGTTTTTTTTAATTGGAGAGGTATGTTTACTATGTATGACTTATACTGGCATTGCATGCCTCCTACAGTAGGGAGAGTGAGTGAGATTGCTTGCTTGTTTGCATATTGTAGTGAGTTAACCCTGGCTGGATGCCAGGTGCCCACCAAAGCTTCTATATCACTCCCCTCCTCAGCTGGACAGGGAGGAGAATATATAACAAAAGGCTGGTGGGTCGAGATAAGGACAGGAGACATCACTTGCCGATCACCATCAAGGGCAAACCAGAGTCAGCTTGGGGAAGTTAATTGAATTTTATTACAAATCAAGATAACGAGAAATAAAACCAAATGGTAAAAACACCTTCCCTCCACCCCTCCCTTTTTCCCAAACTTAGCTCAACTCAAAAATTCTCTACCTCACCCCTCTCAATGGTGCAGGGGGGTGGGAAATGGGGGCTGCGGTCAGTTCATCACATGTTGTCTCTGCTGCTCCTTCCTGCTCAGGGGGAGGACTCCACACTCTTCCCCTGCTCCAGCATGCAGTCCCTCCCATGGGAGACAGTCCTCCATGAACTTATCCAGTGGACTTCCCATGAACTGCAGTTCTTCCCAAACTGCTCCAGCATGGGTCCTTCCCATGGAGTGGAGTCCTTCAGGAACACACTGCTCCAGCTTGGGCTCCTCTCTCCATGGGGCCACAGGTCCTGCCAGGAGCCTGCTCCAGTGTGGGTTTCCCGTGAGGTAACAGCCTTCTTTGGCTGTCCACCTGCCTTGGTGTGGGGTCCTCCATGGGCTGCAGGTGGATCTCTGCTCCACCACAGACCTCCGTGGGCTGCAGGGCACAGCTGCCTCACCATAGGCTACACCACAGGCTGCAGGGGAATCTCTGCTTCAGAGCCTGGAACACCTCCTCCCCCTCATTATTGAGTGACCTGGGTGTCTAGAGGGCTGTAGCTCTCACATACTCTCACTCCTCTCTTCTGTGGCTACAATTGCTTCAGTACAGTAACTTTTTCCTCATTTTAAATATGTTACCCCAGAGGTGCTACCCCTGTCACTGGCAGACTCTGCCTTGGCCGGTGGCAGGTCTGCCTTGGGGCTGGCTGGCATTGGCTCTCTCAAACATGGGGGAAGCTTCTGGCAGCTTCTCAAGAGAAGCCACCCTTGTGGCCCCCAAAACCTTGCCCCTCAAACCCAATACAAATCAACTCTGTGGACACTTAGACTTGAACCAGGGAGAGAACACTGTGACTGGAAAATTACCAGCTGATACAAAAATGTCTTATATTAGTTTGCAGAATATAAGATACTTTTTTCTATCAGTTTGTAAGAACAACTTATATGGTCTATTTATTGTATGAATATGGTTTGGATCTTATGAGATTTAGATTAGCAAGTGTCTTAAAGTTATCTGCATTTTTTGCAGGGTATTATAGAGAAATCGAAAGTGAAAGGAATTCCTATCATTATTGATGCAGTAAGTATTTTCTTGATTTCAGTCAGTGGTGTGACATTTAAGAATCTGTTCAGTAAATGTTCTTCTTACTGTGCTTTGCAGGATGGACTGTGGCTCATTTCCCAGCAGCCTTCTCTTATTCAAGGCTACCAGCGAGCTATTCTTACTCCAAACTATATGGAGTTCAGTAGGCTGTATGAAGCCATGGTGAGCTGTTTTCCTTTTTGATATTTAAGTATGTGCAAGTTTAATCTTTTAGTCCTTAAAAATAAATAACTTATTACTGGCTTAAATATTATGTGCCATTTCTTATATGTGAGGGAAACACTCTCTGGGTTTTTATTCCATGGGATAATTGCCACAACAATGCATGTTCTTAAACAGAGCTCTTCTTTAAAGATGACCTATTCTCATGCAATTTTTAGCATTGCAGTGAGTATAGGAAAAAATACCTGGAAAGACTGATGAGTCTGCCTTTTTTTTTCCCCCATGCATATGCTGAAGTAGAGTGTGTTAGAATGTGTTGTTCTAGTAGCAAAATATGTACTGTGTATGGAATTCTTGTGTTGTAGCTTAGAGACCCTGTAGACAGTAGTGATCATCATGGATGTGTATTAAGACTCAGCCAAGCCATGGGGAACCTGACAGTTGTTCAAAAGGGAGAAAGAGATCTTATTTCAGATGGAGAGAAAGGTAAGTGAAGCCTTTTGCTTTGAGTAATGTGATTGTTTCATTTTGTTTGCTTTCAGTTGTAGTCCCTTGGTTTGACTATATAGCAATTGGTTGTATTCCTCTCATGATTGAAATGGAGGGATGGCTGCCTTTGCAGATCACCTTTAGATGATTTATGTAAATGGATATTTTAAGAATGCAACTGAACTCATTTACTGAAAAAAGTTGCTGATTATATTTCTCATTTAAATGGGTGTAACTTATGTTTTACATTACACAGGTATTGAGAAATTTGTCACTTTCTAATATGGTTAAAATATACTTAATAAAATTAGCTGCCTGTCTGATGCTTTTTATGCTGATCGTTTACTGTTATCAGTATAAAATTAATTCATGAGTGCCTTCATCACATTTTGACTGCATGGTCTTATTTCAAATACATAACAAGCAGCAGCTCTGCTTCTAATTACTTGAAATGCTAATCTCTGATAACTGTTTATGCTGCTTCAGAACTGTTTTGTATATACAGTCAATTTTTCATTATTGGGAGCCATGGGAGTATTTTGTAGCAGAAAAACAGATGTAATATGACAACTGGTTTGTGCAGAGCCACCTTCCACATACCCCATTAGTGCAGATACTGTAGCAGACTGTGAAACAACTGGTACCTGGAAGCAATATAGTTACACCCATGCGGTAAAGGACTTTGTTCATATAGTACCCAAGTTGCCCCACAGGAAATCCGCTGTCATATTTGCGTCTATAGCAACCTTGATTTGTAGCCTTGGACAGTCAGGGCAGGCTTAAGGGAAGATGAACACTGCCTGAGGATAACTGTCTTAACTCCAGTTTATGCTGTACTTGTCTTCTCTTTCTGCTTTTATGTCAACAATGTTCTTTTTATACAGGAATGTTGCTTTCTTATGAATGTTGGGAAACCTGGTTAGCGCTTTAGATTGAACCCATTGTTTAGTATATATGTGTTCCCCTTTTGAGCTGTTATTCTTGAAATAAGTGTACAGTGTCCCATCCCACTCCCCACTCCCCCTCCCGCCAGTTTCTGAAGAGAAAGGTCACTGTCTCCAATGTCTCTTGTCATGCAGGATTCAAAGAAACAGGAAACAACTGATCCTCTTTCCAATTTCGATTTTGAATATTCACATGTGGCACAAGTTTGGCATATGTCTGGTGTGGTTTGGGGGTTTCTCATTGGCTTTATTTTTTTACCCCACCTTCGTTTTTGTCTCTGTGTTCTGATATTTTTTTGTATTAGTGAAGTGGCTTTGATTTGAAATAAAACCAGTTTTGTGCCTTTATAGCCATTGGTTGATGTCCAGCTATAGGCTGCTTTCTTGTTCTTGTTTCCATCACTGATGCTCTGTCTCCTGGATTATAGACATTACAGGCAGCACTGCTGAGCTGTAAGAAAGCAACTGTCAGGTTTAATGCAGGTTAGAATGTCTGCTACAAAAAATGTTTTTAGAGTTTGCATGACTTGCAAGAAGGTTCCTGTGAATTTTGCAGGAATTATGGACTTCAGCTTCCTTTTAACAAGAATGTTCTTTGGGTCTGGTCTGTCTGACTTTTTTTTAAAGCTTCTCAAATGCAAAATTACATTAAGAAAGGAGATTCTACTGTGTGCTCTGTGCTACAACATGGAACACATTGTCATGTCACTGACCTTCAACTCTCTCCCAGGTTTTTTGCTCTTAACTTTTTTCATCTGTCTCTTCTTATGATCTGATATCATTTTTTTTCAGCTAAGACAACATCTTGATTCCTGTGTGAGGGAAATCCAGATCATTGGATCAGGCCAATGTCGTCTGAGCACAAACATTATGAAAAGATCTGTGTAGTCCTCTTTATTTATCATGTCATCATCCCTTTGTAGTGCTTAAGGCCTGCCTATTATCAGGCATTTCCTGCTTGAGCTCCTGTGCTTACCATACTGACACTTTAGTTTTCATATATCACTTTTAAACTTTCTCCTTTAAGAATGTGCTGCATGCATACTTTCTGGGGAAAAAAAAAAAGGGAGGGAGTGAGGGGGAAAAAATAAGTCTCAATGCTCTCCAGGAAAACCAGAATTGAAGAAATTGCAAACTTTAGTGTTACCTTTAGTGTTTTGTGCTTGGCTGTTGGGGAAGGAAGGCTTTTTGAGAGTGCCAAATGTTGCAGTAGGGAAGATTGGCTTGGTGAATACTTTATAGGTTGGAGTGATTGTAGTGGTTATTTTCACAGTACTTTTATTCATGAGTCTGTAGGAAATTCAGTAAACAACTTACTTCTGTTAGCTGGAGACAGAAAGGGTTACCAGTTGATTTCGTATAAGCTGGAAGTACAGATATTGGTGAAGGATTACTGTCAGCAAATAACTTTGTAATCTAAGCAGAGAGGCTCAATAAATTCTGTTTGGGAGCTGAGGCTTAATAAATTAAAAGTAAGGCAGATTTTATTAATAGACAGAGAAATTAGCTACTACAGTAACATGCCAGGGACCTTGGCAGATTGGCATACTGTGAAGTGTCTGGACACTTTTGAGGTTTGTTTTTGCAGATCAGATTAGCTGGTACAGGTGGTTCCTTACGGCCTCAAAGGCAGTACCGAATCACATATATGGCCTCTGTGAAAGCAGTAGTAGTCCTCCACTGTAAAGGAGGTTTCTCTATAATTTTTCTTCATTTCAGTTATGAGGTGCCAACTGCCCTGAAAACGTAATCAATGAAGATTTTAAATTAAGTTTTATATACTCTTTTTCTCTTTCCTTTTGCAATTTCACATTATAGCTTGGTCTACAGTTGTTGATTCCCTGCTCTACAAAGATGAGCTTCACCATGCTCTTGGTAGGTGATATCAGTGCCATCACTGACCAGGGTAGGAATGAGTACTCAGCCTGTGAGTAAAAGGTAAGTCAGCTTTTATTCGCTATGGCACAGCTCTCTAAGGTTATCATTTTATTATTCTTTGGAGAACTGGTCAATAATAAAGTGTGGTTATACCAGTCTTCGTTCCTAACATGTTTAAAATTTGGTTAGGTCCTTGAAGTAGAGGATTTGGATTTTGATTTTTAAACATTACAGTGAGTTTCTGTGTATTTTCCCCAGCAGCTGTGTTTAGCCCTCCTCCCTTCCAAGAGGCAGGCTTTATGGGTAACCATCCTGCTACTGCCTGTGACTATTTTTACCTGAAGCCAATAGCCAAATACAGTTTATCGCCAGTTGCCTAGCTGTGGCTATGGTCAAGAGAAGCAAAGAAGAATGCAAGAGGGAATATTGAGTACTGACTGTGGGGTAAAAAGCCAACTCTTGCCATAAGTCCCCAAGCAGTACTTCTAATTTCTGGCGTTCATCTCCCTATACAGCTGTAAAGGAAGCTATTCAGTGCTTGTCACTCTCTGGCTCACTCACAGCTGCTGAGCAAATCTTGCCTGGATTTTTAACTGAGAGGCAGCACCTTCATCTCCAGTCCTGCTTCTGCAGAGTGAGCAGAACAGGGAGGTCATGGTTCCTGTCCATTGTGCTACTGTGCACTCTACTGCACATGCAGCCCAGCCTGCTGTCTGCCTGGCACTGCTCACCTGTTGTCATGATCATCCCCTGGCTCCTGTACCTGTCCAAGAAAACTAATGTAAAATTTGGGTCATTTCCTTTTAACTTAAATTGCCCGGTATCTCTCATTCAAGGACTTACCTAAGTTTTAAAAGTGTGATTAGGGAATATAAAAGTATAAGCACCCTTTATATAAAAGCCAACTTACATTTTCCACATCAGTTGAGTTAAATAACAGCTGAAGTCATAAAACTTGGTTTCCCTGTCTGTTTGCACTCTGAGACATGTTTCTGGGACTCCACAATCTCCAGCTATGTGCTTTTGTGAAGTAACTTGCAAAAGGAAAAAGATAAATTTCTTAGTAGTATAAGTATCTGTCACGTCAGAGATGTGTATTGGGATTTTACTCAAAATCTGATAATGGTCTAATTCAGAATCTTGTATTTGATGGAGCAAAATGATCCTTGATAGCTACATTATTTTGCATAGAAAATTGAAATCTTAAGCCTTTTAATTAAACTAGAATGTGTTTGTTGTGTGGGGTGGCTCATGTTAGTTGATTAATCCAGTTTGTTCATAGCAGAAGTCAGAATGGCTGTATGTTTCATACATGGGTTCCTGAGCACATTAGGGTGAGTGTAAAACCCCTTCTCCGTAAGAGAAAAGCCAGTGCAAAGAATTGCTCAGGATGTCTGAGATTCGGGAGTTAAATTTTAGTCTCTGGGCTGTCTTTCAGTCTTCAGTCCCAGTAAATGTGATGTTTCACAGATTCTTTAGCATTCTGTACCATCATCAGTACTACGTGTTTAGCCTTAACTAGCTATCTCATATTTCACATGTTGTGTTCTAAATACAAACATAAAAGAAAATAACCTCTGGGATGTTTTTTTTCACTGCTGTGTCAAGATGTTGAATCAGGAACAAGCAGACACACATGATTTTTTTATACTACTTTTGTTTTCTGAGTGTGATGTATCTAGGAGCTGGCATTGTAAATGGTGCTGCCTGTGTACAGCTATATTGAAATTTGTCCTTCCCTGTTAACTTGTAGTGCTTGAGCTCAGCGAAACTACTACATTCTGATTTTTTTCCTTCAAAGAGAGGACAGCTATTTTCAGTTACATAACAGACTGTTGTTTTTTGTTTGGGTTTTTTTTTTAGTTAAGCACACAATACCCATAAATAGGTCATTCTTCTGGACTTTGATCTGCCAGTAGATTTTGGGCTGGGAGTTCTTTCAGCTTAAAATTTGTCAGTGGTACAGTTAAGTGTGACATTGTGGTCTGAATGCTTTCCCAAATTCTAATGCATATCATATCTTCAAGGAGTGCTGAAAAGGGAGTGATGGTATCTCGTTTTATGGCCTGAAATATATTAAACATAGAGCTACTAAATGACTTGGCCATAGTTGCCCAGAAGGTCTGGGGCAGAGTTTTGAATTGTTTGGAGCCTAAAACTCTTGAATTTCTACTTTCCAATATTCTATCAGTGTGACAGCCTTCAATTTTTTGTTTCTATTGCACTCATATTTTGTTACAAATTATTTCCATGGAATTAGGTACACAAGAAATCCGTGTGACTATACATGAGGGATGTGTTGTATTTGCTGCCTAAAGCTCTGGCAGTATTTATGTGGTATTTACTCACTGGGACTGTGTTGAAACTATTGAATAGGGCTGTGGTTGTTCTGACTCTAGCAGATCTCCTTGCCATACTTCATGCAGGCATTTCTTCACTCATGACATTTTTATTTCATCTAGCATTTTTTTATGATAGTATGTGTGTGCTGCATGGATAAGTGCTGGGGAGTTGGGTAATTTTTTTTTTTTCTGCAAAGTTACTGAGCATAAAAAAGTTTTCATTAAAAAACTGACTGTTACTTATGCTGAGGTGAGTTTTTTTGATTCATCACCCTGTGAAATAATGATGTCAGATTTGGTTGCCCTGACCGATTAGAAAACAAAAAAAGACACCCTGCCCCAACACCCAAGCCACCTTGGCCAGCGTTAGTTGTGTGTTTCTCTCTCTTACGGTCTTTCAGTTAATTACAGCCGAAACTCTGTTATTTTGATCGGACTGGTGTCTGACTTTTAGTGGCCCTGGTTGCTGCCTTTCAAAATGGACACATTGTGATGACTGTGGTGATTTTAGTCTTTGTAGTTTCCTTGTTGTCCTGTGTCCAGTCATCTTGGTCTCCTCAGCTATTCCAAGAACCACGTGTTCTAGGTTTTCTGATGTACATGTCCGTCCCTAGTTGAACATGCTGCAGCCTCACTGAGCAACAGACAAAAAAGTGCTTCATCCTCCTGTAAATACATCGTTCTGCATATCTCCAGGGAATAGAACTGCCCACCTTCTCAGCATCATCGCTGACTGTTCAGTCATGTCCATCTAATCGAGCTGTTGCAGCGTTGCCACTGGTTGTCACTGCTCAGTGCAACATAAGGACATCACCCCTGTGGTCCCTAAAGAACTGCTGGAGCTGACTTCATAGCAGGGCACAGACGTTTAGTGGGGGATGTTGCACTGGGCAAGTGGGAAGACAGCAGTTTATTTTATTTTTCTAGGAGAAGGCTGGAGAAAGCCGTCCAGAAGACTTTGTCCTATGTTGATGTGGCAGTATGCCAGTTTGTCTTGATGGTAGTTGGAATTCCTTCTTTTGTTTTAAAAGCTTTTAATAGTGACTGTAATTCAGAGGAATTTTTAAATCCTTTTCCCATTGCCTGTTTTAATGTTCATCATCCTTTTATTTTGAGATGTTCTTTGATCAGCTGAGCTTCTGCACAAGAATTGCCCAAGATTATACTTTTCCCTCCTCATTCAAGTGAATTTCCTGTAGTTCTGCTTCTTTGAAGGTATTCCATGGATTTGTTTTCCAGCATCTCTGTGCAGAATACAAAGGTCTGCTTTTGTTGTTGCCTGTGAGGTAGTCTGCACGTATTTGAGACTTACTTTTTTAAAACCACAAACAAAAGACCACTTTTTTTTTCTTTTTTCTTTTTTTTTTTTTTAGCAGAGTATTATAATTGGCCTAGTTTGAGGAGAGCTTGCTTTCCTGTACAGCTCAAAAATGACTGGAAGGTTGTGGGGGTACAGAATAGTAGCAGATGGTGACATACAGCTAATAAGCAGGGGCTTGTGCTCAGCTGTCAGTCAGAAGGCCCCAAAGCTTTTGAACAGAGGATTTCCATCCTGCCTCCTGCTAGGAGTTCAAGCCCTCAAAGTGAAAATCCTGTGAGATAGCGTCTTCAAAGTAGCAGAATTAGAGGTAATTTCTCCAAAGCACTGTATTTAATATAAAAATAAGAATAAACCACGCACCTAAAAGGGCATACCTTCTTCAGATAGCTAACTCAGAAGGGCATTTAACTTATGAAATTTGACATTAGCTACTGCTCACTGAGAAACACATCCAGAATCTTAATTTGAGAGGGGGAGGGGGAAGGGGAGAAGAGTGATTGGGAAAATGAACTGCTGGCAACGCTGCAGTGGTGTCTGCTGTCTTCCTGGTGACTAATGAATCTTTGCCCTCTCAGTGGCAGCAAACACGCACAACTGCCTGGCCTCACAAGCCCAGCAATTACTGCTGGAAGAATTGGTAGGAAATAGAAGTGAAGTACTATTCTTTGCTGTTCCAGAAATGAGCTATGCTAATGGACTGGAAGGGGTTTATTGACATATGTAGTCTTTTACTGCTTGCTATTTAAGAAGATTTATCTGCAAGTCCTTCAGTTTTGTTCAGATTTTTCACATTAGTATGTAAGAGAAAAATTCCATTTAAAAAATATGGGTGCTACTCCCTCTAAACCAGCTGGGCTGCTCTGTTTATACACCTTGGAGAAACCCAGCCCAGGTGACGAGGTAAGGTTCTCCAAGCAGTGTCTTGCTTTATCCTTTGCTTGCGTATTTGGTGTGCTCAGGAGCACACAAACAATTGTGTGCACAGTCCTGAACCTGAGTAGCTGCACAGTAGCTGGCTGGAGATGCTAAGGATGACTCCTTGGCCACGGGTTATTTTGCCAGTTCTTCCATTCTCCTAGGAGAGGAGAATAAATTTCTCCTGGGTTTTTTTCCATCGTCAAGCAAGAAGAAGAGCTAAGGGTAGGTACACAAGAGAGCTTGGAGAAGGGCAGCAGGATCGATGCTGTTTTCTTTTTGTGTGCCTTAGGTATCCTTCAGGCTTCCTGCCTGGGCTTGTTAGAAGTGGAGAACAAAGGAGTTAAATGATGTGAAAGCATTTGCATACTCTGCATAGTTAAAGCTCCACAAAGAGATCAGTTTGGCCAAGGTCCTTTGTATATTTAGAATAGAAATGTAACATCTGATCACCTGACAGAGCCTATCCACAGTGGCACTGGTGACAGAAACAGACATGGATGCTGAGGACACTGCTGATTGGCAGAAAAAATAAATCTGCCTTGCATATGATTTTTACAAAGCCTGAGGAAAAGGCTGTTTTCAGTAAAATACCTTTGTGATGGGCATGGTAGAAGATTTGAGATTTTAGTTCTGTTTTGCATTTGCTCTTTCTGAAATGCCTTGGTTTACATTCACAAACTCTGAAGGTCAGAGAGTCTGAAAGTTGCATTTCCGCAATGGCTTCGTGGAGGGACCTGGTGCAGTTTGGGTGATGGCTCATCATGGCACATGAATCACTAAACTCATCTGTGCAGGCTGAGTGGAGAAAGTGTGTATATTGTGTGATGTTATTTGTAAAGTATTAAAAGGTAATTAGAAAAGTATTTTTAAAAATATTTTAAAAGTATTTTAAAAATACTTTTTTAAGTAATAAATTATACTGCCATTTTTTTTTTTTTAAGAATAGTGTACTTCAGTGTATGCTGCTGTCTCTGATTAGTCTCTCACCTGTTAATTGCTGTGTGCCTCAGAGGTTAACCCTTGCAGCTGCAGTGGTGTCATTGTAAATGGAAGGAAAAAAGCACATGACTTTGTTTTTGGTTTGTCTGTTCCTAGTACTCGTATGCAGTCATGAAGGAAGCAGCCGGAGATGTGGTGGACAGGGGGACCTTCTTTCTGGTTCTCTTGGAGTCTTAGCACACTGGGCATTTGTTGCTGGAGCTGAAAAAACAAATGGGTATGAATATTAATAATTAATTGTTGTGAGTCTGTGTTCTCTTGTGGCAACTGTTGTAGACCTGCTGTATAAATTTCCAAATGAAATCGGAGTTGTTGGTACAAAGATATCCCCGTACTTTTAAAAAATGTGTGTTCTAGAGCAGTCTACATAGTAATAATTTAATAAGACAAACCCTTCTGTAATCTAACATCCCCAAGTCTGAGGCAGAAGAAGAGCATGAATCTGGATCTATTCCCAAGGACATTAATGTATGAGATCCGTGTTTTCAAAACAATTGAATGTAGGCTGAAAGTGCGAAGAATAAGTAAGTGGTAGTCACTGGTAGTAGCATCTCTGTAATTCAAAAAACATGTCATTTCGCTTTGTTTTTGTAATTTGGTGAATACTTCTGCATTGTGCCTAAGTAATTCAGTGGGGCAGGTAAGTTGAAACTTGCAAATAAAATACTATTTCAAAGAGTGTAACTCTTTTAAGGCCAAACGCCCGTCCAGTTTGATCGTACATAAAGCAGCCATGCAGCTGACTGTTGGCTTTTTGTTAAATTACATCAATTCCTGTCTGACTAGTTGGTCCATATAGTCATGTAGTCTTTCTGTGAAAGCAGCTGCTTTAAATGAAGTTGAAAGGAACCCTGACGTAAGCAGTCAGGGAGTTACAGTCCCTCTTCTCTATAAATAATGAGCTGTGAAAGTTTGAGTACTCTGGATTCTGCATGCAGATGCACACAATTAGATGTTCATGGGAGTCAACTAGTCTGTGTTTGTTTCACCACAAGGGGCACTGCAGTAGGTGTGCCCCAGGAGGAATGAGGGACCAATTGAACCAGACCTTAAAATTCTGAAATCTAACATACCCAAAATGGAAGGGTTGCAGCTGTCACTAAACGAGGAATTTTGTTTTAATTCGCTAAAAGGGTGACTTCATTTTTGCTTGGGGAACAACAGAGCAGTATTAAATTGTTGGAGAGATTAGCAAAGGCAGCACATGTTCTCCAGGCTCTCCTGACTTGAGCTCCTGTGGCTTTTCCAAACAGCTTGCTCAGAAGCTCCTTTATTTTATAGATAAAGTATAATTGGCATCAGCAATACATTTTGTCTCCTGTGGTGGTGTTAAGGTGACCCTTCACAAACACCAGGTGTATCAATCCTGTCTACCTTGTGTGTTTCAGGAGAGAAGGAGCTTCTTGGGTTCAGTGAGTCAGGGCATCTGCTTGCAGACTGCACTGCAGGCAGTCCAGCCAGTCTTTCCACGATTGTGCCTGGCTCTGTCATTTCAAAATAGGTCTATGCAGAGTGGAATTTTGGAAACAAGTGTTTTAGCTGCCTTGAGCCCAGGAACCTGAGCACAGCTCTTGTTTCAGAGCAGTATTTGGGCATCCAGAATTGACTCTCAGGGTGCCTTAAATACCTCGATGAGTTGTATAGAGTTCCCCCTTAGGTAACACCTAGCTGTAAACTCATGTCCTGCGTTGCCTGTGTTTTACATCAGGATCCTTCACAAAACTCTCACTTGGCAGAGGAGTCAGTAGGTCCTTAGTGACTCACAGGCAGCAATGCCTTGGCTGTGGCTGAGCTTTGTGAAGTTTTTAATCAGCCAGACCCTGGAGCCCAGTGCTGGCTGCTGAACTATTCTGCAGTTGTTTTCTGTTGTAAGGCAGCAGAAGTGACTGCCATGGCCCAGCTTGTGAAAAGGTGCTCTGGAGGTGGCAAGACTGTGCTGGCTTTTCCACGGGAGGTTCAGTGTTTGAGGTGTGGGGCTGGGTACACTCTCTTAGGCAGTTTGTAAGCATGTAGGAGACATTAAGACAGTGTGCCTAATTTCCATCATGGGCTGTGGCTGTGACTGTACCCCTTTTAATCTGGTATCATGAGGGCTCTGGAGCAGTCACTATGGCCCTGTTAAAAATCATCTCTTGTCTGCATTCCCACATCCTTCCCCCACCCCCTGCAAGACAAAACTAAACAGAGTTACCCAGCAAATGGAGAGGAAATTGAGTTAAAAGGCTGCCAGGTGATATTTGGTCTTCTGTAGGAAATGGTGAAGCATCACATCAGTAAAACTAGACATGGATCACCTTCTTCCCCAGTTTTTAAGCCTGTTTTCCTCTTGCGTCTTTTGGCCCTGGTTTCTCAGTCAGTCACGTGCTATGCCAGGGGTAGGGAAGTATTTGTTAAAAAAAACTCAAAGATGTTCTGCAGTGAGTCTGAGAAACAGATGTTTGCTTAAGAGGCTTTCCTGGCATTTAGGGGTACAAAGATGATGTCCACCACCTTATGGATTGCACAAGAGTGTTCCAATTCTCTTGATAATGTTGTTGGTTTTTTGTTTCTTTCCTTTTAGTCAAAATCCCTTTCTAGTGGCTGCATTTGGAGCTTGCTCTCTTACGAGGCAGTCTAACCACCAAGCCTTTCAAAAATTCGGACGTTCAATGACAGCCTCTGACATGGTTTCAGAAGTTGGAACAGCTTTTAGCAAACTTTATGAAACCTGAAGCCAAAGTAGCAGAGAAGAAGAAAAAGAAGAACAATGACTGTAAGAGTAATTACATGTACCGTAGAATTTACATAAGTAATGCACCCTTTCAAGTGCTGTAGCAACATTGGTATGTTAGGTAGATCTTTTTTATTTTTAAGAATAGAAAAATATGATTAATGTAGATATTTTTTAAGAGTTTGGAATACAAAAATGTTTTGGCTGAAATAAGCTGTAGTTGCAGATCTGTTATAATATAATAAAACTAAACTGAAAGTATTCCTCTGTTCTTTTTGATAGTTATTGAGCAATAACTAAAGTGTGAACAGCAAAAAAAATGCACTTGATATTTAGATAAAATTCTTCCACCAGCTCAACTGAATTTCTTGGATTGCACCAAGGTTATCATGTCATTCCTAGAACCTCTGTCTAGAGTTAGCTATTGCACTTCAGTTTTTTGCCATGCTAGTATATTAAGAAGCAAAAAATAAGCCTCTTTGGAAAGGGAACGCATGAGAGTTGCTGTAGATTTTGAATGTAATTAGTTGCCTTTTCCCATTCCCGATCCCAGAGGCAGCATTCATTTGGACAAGGCACCCCTTCCTGCAATGTCTTATTGTTGTTTTTTAAAAGGTTCCCCCCCTGGCAGAATAAGGATATACTGTAGGTATCTTAGCAGCAAAATTCATTAAACAGTAATTAGGCTTACCTGAAAAGAAAAATTTCTATTTCTTTATCTGGTCTTGACTCATCTGGAACTCATATGATAAATTTGTGAAATTATCATTTGGAGAGGTACTAAGCAGGGCAAGAAACTCAGCGATATGCAGCAGAACTGTCAGACTCTCTCAGAAGATCATGGAAGAGCAAAGTGCTTTTAAAACTCCAGTTGCCTGCTAGTTAGAGCTCTGAGCAGACAAGCACACAGATCCATAGGTGGATAGTAATTAGCCAGCAGGAATACGAGTTGAAGGAATGGAAGGCAGCCCACAGCACGTACCTGTACGTTCGTGGCAGTGTGCAGGCCAGCTGCATGCTGCAGGTTAAAGGCAGGAACAGGAAAATGGTGGTTGGTGTTTGAGCTTCAAGTGCAGTACTTAGTACTTTTACTTTTTCAGAGCAAAAAGCACAGAGGCTTTTTGCCTGATCTTTGCGAGACGGACGGGACACCGTTAGGGCCACACTGATCTGGCACATTGGCAGGGCAGGTAAGCATTAGGCATAAAGAGAATTTGTGTGGGATTTTTGTGCACTAAAATTTGTTAAATTTTTGGACATTCAGTCAAAGCTTGTAAGGACTGAACCAGTATGCAGAGGGGGGCATGTTCATGCCAAGTACATTTAAGTGGGTACTGCCCTTGAGCCTCCAATCCAGTTCCAAGTGTTTATGCTCATGGAAGTGCAGGAACAAGCACATAACGTGTCTGGTTATTGCAGTAGATGTTACCTGTTCACCACAGCCACTCCTGTGCGGGGCTCCAGCTCTAGGTTGGGATGTGGTGTCCCATAGACCAGACTGTGTTCTCATACCTTCAACAGCTGCCTGCAGAAAGCACCCCGAATCAGAAAGGCTGCTCCAAGTATTTCCCTTCAGCCCCTAGAGTTGGTATTTCTGGATGCACTGTGACTACTACCTCACCCCGATGCATTTTTGTTTTTCTTTCTAAACCAGTTACCTATTTTTAAAATAGGTTTTTAAATGTTTGCTCATATTGCTCTATGAGGGTTCACAGACTACTCTTAAGAGATGAGGTTTTAGTGTTTAATTTAAGCAGTTTTGTAAACTGTCTGCATCTTTGGGGAAACTTCAGCTACTGTTATTTTTCCCCCTAAACATATTTGAGAAGCCTGACTACTTTTAAATTAAATCAGCAAGTTAAAACTGATTTTAAAACAGCTACTGGCTTTTTATTTAGAACTTCAGTGGTATTATAATCTAAATGGCATTTGTAGGCGAAGTCAATCAAATTAACAGAGCTCAGTACAGATTTCAACCTGCCGTGTTGGTTTTAAATCTACACAGAAGTTGTAACTCTGTTATTCACTAATGTATACAAATTGGTACATTTTTTAAACATTCTGGAAATGTAGCAGTTTCTTTTCGTAGGAAATAAAAATAATAGCAAATTGACTGTGTGGACTTTGTTTGGTGTGTGCTGATCCCATTTCCCACAGCTGAGCTGCCTGCTCCCCCTTCACTGTACTTTGCTACAAGACTGCCACTAGCAGAGTACAGTGCCAGCTGTGTCAAATAAGCACCTGCCCCAGTGCTGGTGAAGAGACACCCCCATCTTTTCTAGAAGTACCAATACTGGAGAAAGGGAACAGAAAAATAGCTACATGTTTTATTCCCAACAGTAAAAAAGAAAGCCTTTATCCTTTGGAACAGACAGTTTGAAAATACAATGCACAGAAGTGCCCCGTAGATGAACCCATGTTCTGCTTGGTTTTTATCTTTTCATAAATTGATTTAAAGAAAGTGTGCCCATAGGTAACTACCAGCCCCATATCAACTCAGCCCTAGAACACAGGTCACCTCATGTAAGAGAGGCCTCTGCACCTCTGCCTACAAGCCACAGCAGCCAGGGACTGTTTTCAATGCAAACAATGGCAAAAGCAAAAAGGTAACGGAACAGGTAATAAAATTAGGATGTTTAGTTATCTTCCCAATTATGATGGACAGATCCTGAGTGTGCTGCATTTCCCAGTGCTAGAGAAATCTCAATGTATTCTGTGCAAAAGCAAACTGCATATTGCCATATTACAGGTAAAGGTTTCACAGGACCAAACCAGCACCACTGCAATAAGGAAATACTTCAAGGCTAAAAGTGCTTCCCACTTCTCTGTGTGAGAGGAACAGAAGTGTTGAACCAACTGGCATAAAACTAAGTGTTTTCACCCTCAAAGACAGGCCTAAGTTCTTGCCTCCTCCTTCGCTATGTTTAATTCTCAGTGACAGCTCAGCAGAAGAGGGAGCACTTGGGGCTGGGACATTTCTGCAGCAGGATCTGCCAATGTCGATGTAAGTCAATGCAGCTGTTTCCTTGCTGCCCTGCATTCAGGATGCTTCTGCCATGTGTGCTTCAAAGCCTGCATTTATTTAGCCACTGGTAGTGCCAACAGTTTTGCTCAGATTATTGTTGTTAGCCATTCTGTTCCACAGACTTTATTTGGAAAGAATTAGTATTTACAACAGTTGCCAAAGCAGCTGAAATAAAAAACAAGTCCAAAGATGAAGGATCAGCTTTTTTTCTCAGTCTGCGGCTCTGTCTGCCCTCCTTCCGCAATTTCCCAGGTTGAAACAGTAGCTCTGTCCTGTAAGAAAAAGTATCCAGGTCAGTCCCAGCAAGTGGAGGCACAGGTTTTTAAACAAGATGCATATAGCAAAGCTGTTAATCCAGTTAGTTAGTCAAAGGAGGTGGTGATACCATCTCGGAGGAATGCCACTGCTCCTAATAATGCTCAGAGCTGTAAAACAAACTCAGATAATCCTTCCCAGCTAAGAAGGAAGAAACACACAATAGAAATGTCCTCTGCAGCCTGGGATGCTGCAGTAGGGTGTAGACTCCCACATTAAGCAGCTTCTGCTCAACTCCTGCAATCGTATTTTCATGTTTGAATGGCTCATGTACATGGAAAACACTTATGGTGAATACATGAGAATATACTGCTGAACATGTTTGATTGCCTTCTGAACCTGGGGATAGTATGATACTGTCATATTTTTGAAAGACAATACTACAACCAAACAGAATATTTCTGACTATTTAGATCTGGCTGTTTGCAATGGTTGAAAAGTTAATCTGAATATTAAAATAAGAGCTCTGACTCATGAGAGATGCTGGGATACAATGCTGAATTTTTTTAAAGTGAGAACTATTTTTGATGCATAAATACACAATTACTGCATTTCACTTAGCAGCACAGCGGAGCTTGCATTTCAAGCATGCTATAATGACATGAAAAGACAAATGGGTATTTTTTTAATCAGTTTGTTGCAAGTTATGTAACTTAAGCCAACATCATCTGCATCAAGCAGCCTGAGAGAAGAAACTACAAACTTGGAAGCTGAAGGAGAAATTACCCTTTTTACAAATTTGATTTTTAAGGAGCCTGAGTTGCTTCTCAAGCCAACTCCTCCCTGCCCTCCCTCAAACCAGGGGTGTTCCTAGTCTGCTCTGCATGGAGATGAGGCTTGTCCGCTTCATCTGTTCCACTGCTTTTCCTCCTGCACATGGACTTGAGAAGTTGCTGGCTTGCTTGAGCCTCAGGTAACAGAGTAGAACCTGTTAGCAGAGGCATTGCTGCGTGCATATTGTCAGGCTCAGTTCTGTGGCATGTGTGCTCCAGTGAGCCTGTGTGAGGAACTGCAGAGCTGCGTGTTCGCAGGACTCTTCGGGATTCGCAGAAACCAAGATGAGAGCAACCTTCACAGCACATCTTTGGATACTTTAATGGTATCAGCAAAAAAAAGCAGGAGTTCAGCTTTGGATGTGTGCTGTGTGTGCTCATCTGTGCATGTGTGCTTTGTCTTCTGGAGCAATCTCTTCTAGGAGGAGCAGGAGACAGATTACGCTGAGCTTCAGGTTATTAAAAACATTTTTTAAATAAATGGAATGGTCTGAATCCTGGTTCTGGCCAATTTCTGTGAAGTTTTCATGTGTAAATCCCTTTAAAAACAAAGCAAAACAAATCTACACAAGGGTGGAAATGGGGCTCTGGGTGTTTTGCCAACAGATCAAAAAGGCGGGCTTCTTCTCCAAGACTTTGTCTCAGCACAGCTGTTTGGACTTTCAAACTTGCTTGACAGATGAGTAGAGTGAGGATTTACAAACAAGTTAAAGGAAGCAGATATTCCAGCTTCCCAGAGTATTCCTTTGCTTTCACAGCTGTAGCTTACCACCACAGTGCCTTGTCCCTCACCCGGTTTGTATCGGCATGCTCGCTTTCATCCGAGACCCTTAGACAGCAACCACGCTCCAAAGCTGGTTTTAACAGGTGTGCTGACAAGTGACAGCTCTCACGTTTGGCACCAAAGCAGATGTATACTGTCCCTCCCTGATGCCATTGTGCTTTATATCCCCACCGGCAAAAGGATGGAAGCAGACTAGGCAGGCTCAGTTCCCAAACAAGGGAAAAATAAGCAGCATAAACTGGAGGGAGGGAAAAAGACTGGAGAAAATACAAGGATTTGTCTGCACACAAGGAGCAATGCTGACCCACCAATGGGTGGAGCAGAGGTGAGAAGGGCAGTGAACAAGAGGAACTAGAAGCAGCAATGCCATTACAGAAGGAACACAGTTCCTTGAAACCAGGAGGAGGCAGTAACACAATGGATGGGCTTCTCTTGAGCAGGAGGTGCCACTGAGGTAATGGAAAAGAACAGTGGCATTAGGTGTAGGCTAAAAGTAAAAAGCAGGATGGAGAGAGGAGTGGTACAGGAATCAGGCAAGGTACTTGTGGCTCAGGAAAAGTTGGGAATGGAGGACTTATTTTTGGTGAGGAATTTGAGGAGGGTAGAAGGAAGGTGTTATTTTTATAAGTCATCTCAGTTTACTTTCCAGTTCCTTTGCAATCTTTTTTAAGATTGCATACATTACTCATACCTTTCCTTCTGGATTGAACTTGGGCAACTTAGGGATTTCTGAATATTAGATTTTCAGTGGCTAAACAGCACACCCTTAGTAACTGCAGAAGTAGGTACAGCTTGCATGGAGACATGAGGCTGAGGGGGAGCAGAAGAGAAGGCAGCAGTACAGCCAGACAAGGGCTTGACTTCCACCTCCTGCTACTGCAGTCACACAGCGAGCAGGGAACAGCACTGCAAGCTGCTGAAGGGGGACAAAGGGCAAAAATAAGTGTTGTCTTAAAAAGTGATTAACAGTCTCACAAAGAGGGTTACTGTCTTCTACCTTTAGGTGGATTCCAAAGGCAGCAAGGTCTTCACGAAGACTGTCACAAGCCTCCAGGAGGGGTTTTCTCTCCCGCATTAACTGCTTCCTCTTTTCCTTCTGCTCTTGTTTGGGTTCATTGGCTCCTGGAGCCCCCTCCATTGGCGCAGCGTCTGCTGCTTCGGGCAGAGCCAGCGCGTAGTGACGGACCCTTGTGCGGAACCTCACAAGCTCGTCAAGGACATTAGAGAGCACTGCAGAGTTGTCTCCTACCACAGCCACCTAGAAATCAAACAGGGTGCTTTACAAACATCTGAGAATGGTATTTTAAAAAAAACAACCCCAACTCAGCAGCACACATTGAGGCCTCATCAATTCTCTTGTTTGTCCATCTTCCATATAATGGTAGGATTAAAATGTCACCATCTCACTAATGCTGGACAAAAAGTTACAGTGCAGTCACATTTGGAAGTAGTTCAGTGTATTCCTACACAGGAGAACATCTATGTTGGAGCAGAGTGCTCTGACCTGAACATAACACACTGCATAACCTGAGTGAGGAACTCGTCACCACAGGAAACCTCCAAGATGCCAAAAGTGTGCATAAGTTAAAAACGGGTTAGACAAATTAATGGAAGAAAGACCTGGCAACAGGTATCCAGCTCAGCAAGGGAAGTCCAGCCAGTAGCTCAGACAGCAACTTGGCTATAAAAGTCCAAAGAACTCGTGAATGCATCAGCCCTTTACTGTGCCTTTGAGCTCCAGGCCTCCCTCAGGAAATACAAACCAGGAAAAGTAAGTATTTTCACTTTAAGTCTCTAGTCTATCCTTTTCCTTGCATCAACAGAAAAATCTCCCCAAATCCACAGAACTTTGATCTGATCCACCTTGCCCAAAGTTAGAGCCACTCAACCCAACCGAGCAGCAGCCATTGCACAGGGTGAGTGGGCATTTTCTGGCTGTAGCCAAGTCCCCTCCTTCCCTCAGCCAGCTCCAAGCTTCCTCAGCCCCCTCTGGGCTTGGAAGAAGTCTTGCTGGTCAATGCCTTGAGAAGAGAACAGACTTGCTCCTCCTAGAGAGGCCTGGTCCAACAGCTGCCAGGACGGGAGCTTGGGAGTTAGCTGAAGAGGAAGGCCACTCAGCACTGGCACAGCCAGGCTCCTGCTCTCACTCTTGGCAGAGAGACCATCCCTGTTTCTCATTAGAGGCAAACTCCTAAGGGGTAGGAAAAGGATGAACCTCCAATAAACAAGAGAAGGCCACTGCGGTATTTTACCACTAAGACACAAGAGGGGGAGCAGCCAACAGAGCAGTGAAACATAAAGCATACCGAGGCTGGGGGTGAAGCTGCCGCCAGCAACGCTCATCTGGGAGCAGAAGAGCAGCTGAGTAATTAAAGCCAGAGGGGACTGTAGCCACTGAACAGCAGGATGGAAAGGAAAGGGAGCAGTTTCAGAGGTCACTGACAAACAAAGAGGAGGAGGAGGAGGTGAGGGGGAAGCCGTTGAAGATAAAAGTATGAGATGCAGCAAATTCCCCAAGCTTTCAAAACATGTAACCATTCTAAAGAAAAGGTTTATGAGATTGAAGAAGATAATAAATCTAAGTGCCAGAAATGCTCCATAGTAACCTGGGGCAGGTAAAAGAGCAGGATAAATGCTTAAATACAAAAGAGAGAGGAAAGACAAATGATGATGGGAGTAGCAAACATGCCTCTACAAACATCACTGCCAGAATTCAAACCAGGCACCTACTGGAGTGAGATCCTTCAAAAGGAGGGGCAGCTTTAGGAGATGAACTGATCTGATTTCCACATAAAACACTGTCTAGCCTCTCAGGACTGATCTCCAGTTTCTTCTCCTGCAGTACTAACCAATCCAAAGAGCTTGTAAGAAGTTTTATATGGAAATTCGGCCCCTGCTTTCCCCACAGATGATCACCAGTTTGCCCCAGCTGCACCTGCAATACACTCATCACTCTTTGGCAGAGCAAAAGCCCTGTGCTTCCCAGCTCTAAAACAGGCATGCCAGTTTCCACTCATTATCAGATGGATTCATCTTACCTCCCTGTGGGCTAAGATTCTTCTCTTGCCAATGCAGAGAGACAGGCAGTCTTATTTTATATGACCACTAGACTAAGATGAACTATTCCTTAGCATCCCCACTGACAACTTCAGAAGCACAAGCAGCTACATCAGACTGTACAGCTCATTAGCTGAGATGAATCCCAGCCCAAGAGCAAGACAGACCCACAGGCTATAATGCAAACATCCAAATGAAGAGGGCCAAAACACTGCTCCCTGTATCCTCTACACTAAGCTGTTGGCACAGCAGTAGCCAGGCCGGCCAGCCAGACAGCCCACATGCTGGGACTTGAAGCTGCATGCCTGGGGCTACCTGGCTAAGGGGCAAGAAAGGTGGAATGCTGAGCTGTTGTGGCTGGTCTCAAGCTCAGAGAACAATGCCTGCACTAATTTATTTACTAACGTGTGGTAGCCCATGGACCCTTCTGATGAAGATTGTGACGGATTAATTTACTAGAATCTGAAAGAACGGGGACAGAAAAGAGTCTGATGTGCTTGCTCCTTTCTTCCTTCCTTCCTTCCTCCCTCCCTTCCTCAGACCAGCATCTTCTGCTGATCCTGTTGCCACAGAGAAACTAGCAGAGCTTACAACAAAGAAAAGCATTCAGATAGTTGTTTCAGGAAAAATATAGGTGCAGCAGACACCTGCATACAGACAGCCCAGAATCTGGAGGAATGACTTTACCACTCAACTTAGAGAAAAATTTAACTGTTTTGTATGCCACTAAAAATTAAGATGGAAACTACAGGCTATGAGGAATAACAGACGGCCAAATCACATCCAGTTGCTGTTCTGAAAGAAATTTTGTGAGAAAATCCATAAAGAAGTAAATAAATGCATTTATCACTATACTGCCTGACTTTCAAAGGATGAATAATGTTATTTACATTTTCTTATCCTCTTCTCCCCCTCCCCAAAATAAATTTTTGCAGAACAGTTTCTCTAAAGAAACTTGTCCACTTCTTGGTATTCAACTCCATATTTGAGCAGGAGAGGAACACAGAACAGTCTGCTATTCTCCAACATCTTGTGTCATTTTAAACACTCCCCTTCCGTACGTCAGGATATTACCTCCATATTTATGACTCTCTCTCCTGTGCAGTACTTTGCTTTGAACTTTTTTCTCCTTTTTTTCTCTCCCCACCCCTGTCTTTCCAAGAATTAGATACATAAGGACCCCCTCCGCACCTCAGTGCGCTCCCCTCCCCACACCTCACCATGGCTCAAGGCAGAGCAGCCCCTTTCCCCCACCCCTGCTTTCTGCAGAGGAGCAGGACCCCAGCTCCTCCTCTGTGCAAGGGGATCACAACTGCAAATAATCACACAGCTACCAAAGCCAGCTTGGGTGCCACTATCAGAAAAAAGAGGAAAAGCTAGGGGAAAGCCAGACACATGACAGGACCAACTTAAAGGCCTCCAGTGCCAACTTTTTCTCCTTTCATTCCTCAGACTTTCATTTCCACAGCACCCTTGGTGCAGAAACCACACAAGAGTACCTCTGAGAAGAAAAAAGCCTGCACTTTGTTCCACCTGCTCACACGCTTTCCTAAGACATCACAGAAGAAACTGGAAGCAGAAAGGTTTACTAAAACCATCAATTACTTTGTTACATCTGTTGCTTTTGGAAAGCATTCTATAAAACATAACACTGGGGATGCTACCATATACTAGAACACATAGAAGAGATGTTTCATACCTGTCTTTCTCCAAAGGACATCCCAAGGGCATTGAAAAAACCTTCTACATAGGAAATAATGCTTCCATACACAACAGAGCTTCTAGGAGATCCAGCATCCTGTTTAAAAAACACTCAAAAGAGATTGCCCAGTCAATACATATTACAGAACCCAACATCTCTCTGTAGCCTAGTCCACGAGGGAAAACTATGACTAATTATATACATCTACCTCCACCAGGAACACCTGCCCAGATGGGCAATCTTACAGAGATATAAAAGCACCTCACAGCACAAAGGGAAAAGATTTAAATAAATGAGGGAAGGGAAGAGCTTATCATCAGCCTGCACAGCGAGGGCAAGAGATGCTTGTGAAGCTGCTGTGCATTACATGTGTGCAGTGAATTAGACATAAAAATAGCACTTCTGGGCATGAAAGGGCTGTGTGTATGGCAACAAAATAAAAAAAAAAATCCCAGATTCATGGGCACCTATAGTATAAAGGATAAAAAAAATAAAATAATTCTTTGAGTGTCTTACTGATTTGATCCATGTGGAGACTGCTTAGAGATAGTGTATGGCATTTTGTCATGTTCTGGTAGCACCAGAAACCAGCAGCAGCAATAAAATCAAGATTAAATGAGAGACTGAGGAGCAATTTAAGGGACTGACCCTTGCCTAAAAAATAAGAGTGATGACACACACAAGCAAATGAACAGCTGGTACTGGATTTTATCTGACATCTTCATTAGGGCCTGACATAAACCATAACCTAAAATGTGTAGATCTGAACTGGGAAGAGCTGGAGCAGGCCACTGAGACAAAGACACAGGAACATGCTAACTAAGGTAAGAATGGCAAGAAGGTTAAAGAGAGGAATAAGTAGTTATGTGGATTTACTCACAGCTCTTAAGGAGAAAAACTACAGACAGAGCCAGTAACAGGGAAAACTCCGACATCTGGGCTGTGCCCAGAAAAGCTCCACCACCCTGACCAGAAATCCGAGGCAGCTGCCCTACAAATACCCCATCCCATTCTCAACAAAAGAACTGGCAGGAGGAATTCAGGGGAGAACGAGAAAAGACAGACAAAATGAGGTTACTTGTATTTAGGAGTGAATTTGCTCAGAGAGTTATTTTGCAAAGATAAGGCTAAGGGCAGAATTTAAAGCCAATGCTGAAAGAGGACCAGAAGGAGGCAGGATTTCTAAACCAACAGGCTAATTCTCTTAAAATCAGTTATTACCATGTACTCAACGTTTCTTTTACAGCACAAACAGGGTGAACAGATGACACCAGCAATCAAGGAGCACAGCAACAAGGCTGAGGTGCTTGCCTTGAGTGACAAAGCGAGCTGTTGGTAAAGGGAGACCACGAGTGCTTTAGATTGTGTTTAGCACTCAGGTCTTGTCCTTTCCAGTTGCCTTGTTTGTGTCAGCATCAAGAGATCTTAACAGGGTCTCAATTTGCCAGAAGTCATCTGAAGACAGACTCATGCAGGAATGTTGATGCCACAGTTACAGTGTGCCGACAGCAGAAGCCACTCAGTCCCCAACGCTGATGTCACCCCCAGGACTGCCCCGTGCACCTGGGGTTGCCTGCCAAAGCCCCTGCAGCATGCCCCCACCCCCATTTCCCAATTTAGGTTAATTTCTGTGCATTGATATTAAGCAAAGAAGCAGCGTAAGAACACTTAAATTAGCAGCATGCCACAATGGCTTCAGGCCTTTCAAAAACCTTAGGTATAAGTAATGTAGGGCAGCAGGAAAGAAACATCCTCTGGACACAACAAAGCACAAAACAATATCCATGCATCCCTATCCATTCCTGTGATAGGGTCAGGACAAATAGGCTCCATTAAGGTCAACAATTTATGAGGCTTTGTTCCTGCTGGTTTTTTATGTGTACAATAAACTAATCTGTCTGCATTAAACAGTAGGACAGTGGACAGCTGTCATTTTCTGATCTCTGTATCCTAATGGGTTACCTTAGTAACAGCCTTAAGCTGTCTGTTGCCATGGTGAATGAGGTCCATAATTGCTGCAACAGCCCTGGAGGTGTCAAAGTCATCTGCAAATGCAGCCTTCACGGTTACTTTTGTGTTGGCTAGCCTTCAAGAAGAAAAGGTAACATTTAAGATAAGACAAACAAGACGCCAGCAGAACTCTGAATTCATCAGCTGTTCAGCTAGAGGGAGTCATTGAAAGGACACTGTCACCTCCTTCCTAGCTGTCCTGTGATGGGCAATGCTACACTGATCAGGGAGAATACATCTTTCAGCTGTGAGGGGGAAAAACTTGACGCATGTCAAAATCCAAAGTGTTACATCCATTCAATAAATATACACGGTTAATCACAGGAACCAACAACAACAGAGCAAAGTTTGCTGTAATCATTTCAAAACAGATGGAAAATGAGGTTGATATTAAGCACATAAAAAAATCTTGCTAAGTTCACTGCAGCCCATTTATCATGCTAACAGCATGCTTCTCTTCCAAAACCACGTCACAGGCATCACTCCAGTGCCTGGCAAGAGGGCTGTCTTGGGGTTGGCTAGGAATCAACAGCACTGACCCAAGGATGCTGTTTCCCAACAAAGCTTAAGGAGCAGGGTTATCTGGGGAACCTCAAACGATCCTAGTGTCTTTCTAGGCTCTCCTGAGCCTTATTTTGCTGTTTCTGAATGTTTTTGCGTAGAATGCCTGCCTCCCCTCAGATATCAAATGGATGCTGTCCTAATTCATTCCTCCCAACACTCTTCCTGCAAGCTTCCCCCTCTCCACTGAGTATCTAACACTTTCCTAATTAAGAGCTTTGTTACATATTGGTTGTTTTTACATCCAGAGATATACAAGTAGTGCCCTCCCACACATCCCCTACTGACAATCCATTTCAACTTCCTCAGGTCTCTCAGCTTTATCTCTCACCAACAGATCTCCGGCAGCCTCCTGCTTTTGCCAAATACTACAGCTAGTTAATTCAACTCTCCTTCCCTGTAACATGCACCAATGCCCTTTGCAAGCCTTAGTCAGTGCAGGCACAAGCTTCCCCAACAGTGAGGTGCTCAACACACAAGGAAGCTGCGTCTCACTTGTACAGCACAGACCATTTCCCCTCTGATCCTATGTCCCAGAGCTGCCTGCAATTACCTTGTTTCAGGGCACTCAATGCCCCTCCCACCCTGACTCCAGAGCACTGTGCTCCTCCTCTCAGCTTTGCACTCATCACAGAGCACATCTCAATCCTGGAAGACAATCTGGTTTTCATAAGGGACTCCAAAGAAGATTCTCCTCACCCCTGTCAGGGTCACAATTTCTTCCTTCCCTGTGACATCCCTGCCCCTGAACACTTCGTTGATAACCCCTTCTTCTCCTCTGCTGCACACCATAGTGCCAACCAGCTTGATTTCGAGTTCATGTGCCCAAGGTGTGTTACTCTTCAGTCATTCTCTCTCTTCTCCAGTGGCTAATGCACTAAGCTCTCCTTATGAACTGGGTACCCTCACAACTGCCATAGCTTTGCCTTCTACATTACTCAAGAGGGGCAAAGATGCCTATATTAGGACAGACACACTAGATAAATAACACAGATTTTAAAAACGCAATGAACTAAATGTAGACTATAATGAAAAGCAGCTGGCTAGAAAGAGAAGGGGAAAAAAAGCTGCCCTTGGTGAGGGCTGGGAAGGAAGACTGCTGCATAGTCCTTCTTGTTCCGCTTCTTAAACACAATTCGGAACACTGGTCAGCCTTCTGAGACTGTCAGCAAAGTACTGCTCAAATAATCACAACCTTTAAGATACAGGAGGGGCACTTACCTCTCCCACAGTATGTCTTCTCTAACAGGGTCACACACCAGCTGTCCTTTTATATATGCATTTGCATCTGTAATAAATGAGGAGGTTGCCTGAAGAAGGTTCTTTGCATCATCCATGCTCTTGTCACTGAATTCTACTGCTAAGAAAAAAAGAAATTAAGGCATTATGATGAAGAGAATGTTGTCTGTCATACATAGGAACAGTATTTTGAGATAAAGGAAAAGTTTATTATTATTTGTATAGCAAACTTTTCTTACCATTAATTGCACATTCTTCATGGGCAGTAGGTGAATTAAATCAATATAAAAACAATCACTACATATGACAATTCCCTAGATTTAAGCTGGAAATTTATACCTCTTAATTTTGTTCCTGTTCTAATTCAAGTAGACATAATCTGTATTTGGAGACCTCCAAAGAGGCCTAACCCTCATTAATGACTCTGTGAGTTAAAGGGCTGCTTCACCAACATCTAAAATCTTGATGGACCTTACATTTTGTGGCCTAGCTTCTTCACTAGATATACAGTTCCCTCACAATATCAAAGCTAAATTTACCATACCAGTTTGCAAAAGCAACTACTAGAGAAAATATATATTGCTGAAACTCATAAGGGCATGTCTGAGATGGGATTCATCACACCCAACTTACACACACTGAAGCCTCTTAAAGTCACTACTGGAAGGAAAGATAAAACCATAAAGTAAATGATTCATTGCATCCAAAGCAAAGCTCTGCTTTATGATGAGATCTGCTGCACCCTAACCCTACAGTGCTTCTCCTCCTCCAACCAGAAAAACAACATTAGCTACACCACTAACCAGGCATCCATGCACATGGACAACCCCTACACCGCATTCAGCAGGACTCTAACTTCAGCAGGCAATTCCACTTTGGGAACAACCAGCATCCACTCTTGCTGACTAAGAGTTCAGCAGGCTTCTCTCAGAAGTGCAGGTGCTAGACTGGCTCCCTCTCATTTTTACTGTGAGTTGCTATTAGCAGGAGGGTTTTTTTAAATTTGTAGAGTAATGTGCAAATTTCTGGACCCCACACAAGAGAGCTCACATGACTGTGGTGGAAGTTGTGTCCACCTAGGACAGGCCTAAATTTAAATGAATTCCTTTCCACAATATCAAACGAGAGCTATACGTTGCCAGTGCCGTATTGCTTCAATATTTTATACCAGACCTCTGCAATAAGGTACATCCAAACTACAGCTTGCAGCATATTCCTAATCTCATCAGCACTGAGCATCGCCCACAGCAATCTCACCTGTGCTCACCTTACAGCCAGCTGCTTTATGCAATCACCCATTTCTGCCCAGACTCTTTAGGGCAGACAGTCTTAGCAAGGGGACAGATCTAAGAAGGCAGAAGAAGCCGGATGTGAGACCTGATCTCAGTTCAGTTAGCCTAAATTCCAAGGAAGCTCAACTGTTGAAACCACTCTCCCTAGGATTTACCCCAGTATAACTAAGGCATAAGCCTGGACCTGAATTTGTCAGATTTTTCACTTGCGTGTAATTAAAAATCTGCATTACTGCCTCAATAACACTGATTTTAAAATTAAGCTTTACTCAGTTTTTAAAAAGACCAATGTACAGGCTTCTAGAAAACAGTGAGATATTGAGAGACATCATTTATATACACTAGGATTACTCAAGTGATTACCCTGGTTACAGGAACTCTGCAAGGAATACCTGATGCAAGTTTATCCTGATGAAGCCTGCTTTCATTAAAGCCATTCCTCATCCCCAATTCAGGGCATTCTCCTAAACCACCGCCTGCAGACACTGCAAACCCACAGCACAGCAGGGCCAAGCCTGGCTCTATAAACCTTTACCATAGTCCCTGCTCCTTCCCTCCTTTGCCACCAAGGGCATCATCGCTGCATCATCAAAGTACAAAACCTATGTTTATTAGCATCAACAAGTAATTACAGACCAGAGGGGTCAAAACATTGCCGTTCACTCAGGTCCACAAAATCACCAGAGCTTTCTGGTGACCAGGAGAGCATTCTGGAGCTATCACCTCGCTGCCTGCAGCAGGCTCACAGCCCCTCCACATCACTGCACAGAGCGAAGCTGCTGCTGATGCAAGAGGAAAAGCACTGCCTCACAATGGGGTCCCACAGGGCTTCAGAGATGGCACCTCTCCTTTTAGGCTGCGCCCAGAAGCACCTGGCAGGCACGCTGGTGGAGGGGCACTTTGCTGCTGCCTGTGGTATCTAGGAATAGCCTCCTCCCAACAGTTTCAGGTGTGCCAAAGGGTAGTGATTCAGGCCTAGAAGGGAACAGCCAGAGGCATCAGCCAAAGCACAAGTGCCCCCAGAGATCAGCTTCATGCCGAGCAGCTCTGCCTTGCCAGCCTGAAAAAGGGTGAAGGAGCATGGGGACCCCCAGCAGAAACACACTATGGAAGGGTGATGTCCTGCATCAAAGTCTCTTCACTTTGACTTTTCTCCTCTTCCCCACAAGCCTACAAAAATTTTTTATATGCTCAATCCAATGAGTGTGGCAGGATCACCTAATCCCCCAAACCTGCATTTTAGAAAACACCTTCCTTAACAGTCAGGGGTGGCAGGAACCATCGCTGATGGGTTTAGGCTATAAAAACCTTTTAAGAAACAAACAGAAGGTGCTTGGGATCTCTCTTCTAATAAAAACACTTAGGAGCAGACAGCAAGATGACAAGGAGAGCAGTAAACTTATATTTAGACCAAAGTGACTTGATAGCAGGGACACAAACTGACAGGCAGTACAGTAAATACCAGCTCAGCAGGGACTGACTCTGGCTCTTTACTGGGCAGTAACAACACACACAGCCTTGTAAGGAGGAGGTGCAAGCGCATCAGACTTCCAAGTAACCCTCACCTGCCAACAGACTTACTGGCACTACACCCTGATAAAACACCACTGTATCCGTTCATGCAAGCTGCCTATATCTGCACAGGTAGCCCTCCTTTTTTATCACAGAAAGGTGTTTAACCTAGAGTTAATGCAAAAAAAGGGTCACATTCTTCTGGAAGAGGTTCAAACACAGCCAGCTGACATGCAGTGGAGAAGGCCTGCAGGCAGCCCTCCCTGCAGGGCCCCAGTGACATTCCTTGCCCTGAGGCAAGCTTAGGAATTAACAGACATTTAACTCTCCCTTGTTTACATCAAATACATATATCTGATAGTGTAGTAGATGTTAGCCTTTTTTCTTCTTTTGTTTTAAACACAATTGTTCAAGACTCCCAAGTGCCCCCAGCTACAGCCAGGGAGCTATTTTTATGTGTCCATGGCGTATTTCATCTCCTGACAGAGACCCAGAGGAAACAGCCCTGCAGCATCATCTCAAAACAGCCAGGCACGCCACCAACCCACTGCCTGCCCCAAATGGGATGTTGTTTTGCAGCAGATCTCCCAACTGGATGCACTCCTCCCTTCCTACCACAGTAGAAGTCAGTAAGTTAATAACCATCTCTCTCTTTGCTATCTCATGGTTTGATATATTTCAGGGATACCTGACACTCCTCATGCCTGCAGTCATTCTAGGAGAGGGAGGCTCCACCAGGAATATCAGATGGGTGCCTCCTGCAAGCAGCTAGAGGTATTAAAACAAGCAAAAAGACTTCTCAGTCCAATGACTCCACGTCTGTAAAGGCTTGCAGCACACTGATGGAGACTAGCAAAGCCCCAGAGCCTTATCCACACCCCTGCTCCACCATTCCCTTGCCATGCCAGGGGTGAGGGCACTAACATCTGCTTTTGGCAGGCCCCAATAAACTGGTAAAACCACTACTCGTGTGAGAACCTCTTCCAGTTCAAAGTATCATCTACCTGCTGGAAACATCATAGGGTAGACAAGGAAGCTGACAAAATCTCCCACACCTCTCCCCACCAGAGAGACTGCCAGCAGAGACTGCCAGGTTAAGCTGATCATTAGGTTACCAAGTGTTTGTGTAAGCGAGCTGCACTGCACCACAGAACTGCCTGAACACTCAGTAACTCCACAGGACAAAAAATGAGAACACAGCAGGGAGATAAAAAGTTATTAGCAAGCTCTCATCGCACCCTACGGGAATGTAAGGCAAAGCTCCACCTAGGTATGAGTCCAAAACCAGCTGATCGTGACTGAAATACAAGTAACTGCAGCAGATGCAAATCAGAGACTGAGGTAATTCATTAGCTGAAAGTGCAATTAAGCGAGAGTCACAATTAAGTGCAGCTCAGGAAGGTATTTAGATGAATGGTTCCGTACTGTGCTTAGGAAAGATGCTTTTCTAAATTGCAAGCCAAAGAGCAGCCCCACAGAGCACCACCAAAACCTTTCCACCCACTGGAGGGGAACCGCAAGGCCCCGCAGGGAGAGCTCGCTCCACCTCCACATCACCAGCTTGGAAAGCCTGTGTGGAAAGCCAGGAACAACACCACCTCAACAAATAAGGGGCTTTGACCTTACCTGAGCTGTATCTGCCACGCAAACAAAACATCCTGAATTGATCTGACGAAAATTTCTTCAGGAAATCCTAAACTCCATGCACAAAAAGAGCTTTAGCATTATTCAATTTCTTCAGGACCCATACCCCCTTACTTTAGTTTCACAGCGTATTTCAGACAAACTAACATGAACAGTGTTAAACTTTGCAGTTTAAGATACGCAAAAAAATTTCAATTCTAACACTAGTTTAAAGCCTAAACTAAATAAAATCTAATTCCATTTGAGACAGATATGCATACATATATAAACCATATAAATATACACACAATGTCCACTACTTTGCAATTACGATCAAACATACACTGTATAAAGACCTTTGCAAAAAAACCCGAAGTGAAATTATCAGACTAAAATTGGAATACAATCTTACAGGAAATGAAAGCTCCTGAGTTTTGCAAACTTTATGAAAAAAAAAAAGATTTCTTGAAAAAGAAAATACATGTACTTTTTCTGCAGGACTAAATATGAAGGAAAACAGAGAGTGAGCAAAGATAAATCTTAGCAATATAAAAAAAAAATATCTGTATTAATTATGAAGCCTAATTAATTTCACTCTAATATTTATCTAGCTTCACAAATAATTTACTCCAATAAATAGGAAATTATTACTACTACTACTAGTATAATTAATTTTCATTAATAGTATAAAGAACTATTTAAATGTTTGGAAGGTACACTGACAAAACATTCAATCATTTCCAACCTTGCTCTCAGCAAGGCTGGACACTGTGGTAGATTGACTGTGAATACTGCATTCTCGCTTCCTTTTTTTTTTAATTTGCAAACTGGTGGTGATCACTGAAGTGCCATGAAAATAAAAAAACATAAGAAGTCAGTACAACTGAGAAAATATGGAATATGCTTAAATTTAATATTTTGAAATAAGGTTTCTGCTACCAGACTAAACCAGCCTGAACACTAAAAGTAGCACAGCATCAGCAATGTGATGCCTCTCAAGCACAAATACAAATAACTGATGCAGTCAAAATCAAGAAATAGACAGTGATACTGATGGTTTTGGTGGTGTCTTTTTGTTTGTTGTGGGTTTTTAAAAATAAACTCTACATAAATGAGTGTATCCAATGTGCCCAGAAGCTTTACACTAATATACAGAGGTAGAACATGAGTGAAGTATGGAAATAAATTTAAATTTGGGAAAGGACCATCCAAACTGGACAAAACAATTCTGCATTTCATTAAAAACAGTGAAAGTATCACAGCTCTTTGAAAGCAGGTTGCTTGGCCCTGTGTCATTCAAGTCTGTTTGATTTTGGGGGACAGAATTAATAGGTATTAAAAAAAAGGGAAATAAAAAATTGGAGGAGGGTACAAGGAGGGGAGGGAGAACAGGGCAGCTGGATCTAAGGGATGCAGGGCTGCTGTGCCCAGGTGACAGCCTGGGATGCAGGTGGGCCAAAGGAGGTGAACAGACCTCTCTTTTGGCACAGGCATAAAAACTTGCTGTGGGGCGTAACTTTCAAAGTGCAAGGCAGGTATACAGGAAAGAAAATGTTTCACTGGACTGAAAATCACTTACTCGGAAGGATTAATAGTTGTCAGCCCTGTGTAAGGGCACACATGAAAAGCGGAGACCCACAAGGAAAGAGAGACAGGCCTGAAGTCTTTGTTTTCCCAACACAAGTCCCACCATGGGGGACATGGAAGGGAACATTTTTGTATGAGGATTTTAACTTCATGCCCTGCATGTGGTCATTTCTCCACTCTGTCCGCAACATCTGCTGAGACTCATGAGATTTCTGTGAAAATTGTGAGCTAGGGGGAAACAGGGCTTAACTGTGCCCAGACAGCATCAGAAGACTTAAAAATAAAGCAGCTCATATTGAACTTCTTTTTAAAGGGATTTTAATTAAGTCTTCCAAGAGGGCAAAGGGGAACATATGTGCTGAAGCAGCTTCCCAAGCTTTGTCTAAAGGAAGGAAATTACCCTGTTCTAGCAATAGGCCTCAGCCATCACGGGAGCCATGGCAGCACCACGCACAGCTATATCATACAAACCTGGCAAATGATCCCTGCTTGGGGCTGCACCAGACTTTGGGACACAGTAAAACAGTGGCCTGTGGGTATCAAAAGGCAAAGCTTGGGATATAAAAACAAAGGCTAATACAAGAGACTGCTGGCATAGTGTGGCCTAACAGCTTCCTGACAAAACACTGACATGTCTCGTTTCACCTAAAGCAGGATGAGCAAAAACGTCTGCTCTTTTCTAAGTCCCAAAAACACAAGCACTAATAACAGCAGACAGGTCTTATTAGTGAGAACCCATCACTACAGAACAGAATCGTTCAGGTTGGAAAAGACCCTCGTAACCATCAAATCCAACCATAAACCTATAATGCAGGAGTCTGGTATTGGGTACAAATGCTCTCAGCTTAGCGAGATCCATCATTCCAAGCAAACCCTCCCAAGCAAACCCTGAGTGCCAGGAGGTATCCTACATCCAGATCCACAATAACAGATTGATCAGTGCTGGAGAAACAGCTCTTTTGCTGCAGCATAAGCACACACTCTGAAGTTTCCTCAAAAGAGGGCTGTGATGAATATTTACATATTACAAGCATACTTTGCTTCAATTAATAGGAAGAGATTACCTTAATTGTTATGTAGTTTTTTAACGACTTGGACATTTTTTCCTGACTTCCTTTAACATGCAAATGCCCTAGAACAACAAAAAAAAAAAATTAATCAGGATAAGTAAGTGTGCTTCTGAATGGGGAGTGAATGAGAAAGACTGCACTTAGACCCTGGAAACGCTGGAGGCAGCATATGCTGTGATGGAATAGCACCAACCATTTCAGTGCGATGTGTGACATTTTTCAACAGCTTTGTCTACAGTCCTGCACACCTCTCCATCCTCAACTTCCACTGGGTCAATTTTAAAACAGAAATTTAAAACATTAAAAAACCCCACCACCACCAGGAGTCACCCTGCTCAGATTTGATAGCAAACTGATAAAAACAAGCAAACAAATACTTTCAATCTTGACAGAACAACTACCTTACCTGTTACTCTTGACTTCTCAGGAATATTTTAAGACCTTTAAAGATTTTCCAGTGTTTTCATGTTAAAAAAATCCCTGAAACTCAAACGAATTTCTGTACTTATTACTTGCTGGTGGCTGTTAACATTAATTTTTTTAATCCAAAGTTTTATAGTGCTGGTTCAAAATATCTTACCTGCAAAATTAATTTTCTGCACATTCTCTACTTCTCTAGTCTTGCGAGACTGAGAAAAAGCAGCGGGAGGGAGGGATGCAGCTACAATGCCTAATTTGACTTAGAATGCCTAATTGAGTTTATTTTAAAACGCAATCTCTGAGCATCCTAGAACTTTAGTCACATGGACTATGGCTTTGCAGTGCTGCAGTACAGGAAAAAGCTAGTAAAACTGCATTTAAGAGAGTATGTAGAGCTTGGCTTTCAGGCTGAAGGTTCTATCGAAGCCAGATAGAAGTAGTATAGCCTGAGCTTGCCTGTTTCTAGGTCTCATCCATGCTTGCCACAGACCACCACTGACGGAAAGCATGAATTATTCACAGCACTGGAGAGATGCTGAATATGCTGCCACTAAAAGACTACTCAGAAATGTTGTTAAAAGCCTTAATTGGTCTCTCCTAATAAAAGAGTAATTCTGTAAGCTACCAAGCACCCACAACTAGCATGCAGTTTTTAGGCACTTCTGTGATCTGCAGAATCCAGCACTTAGTCATATATAGAGGCACATTTTTAAGCATGAACTTTCCTTGCTCTGTTCATACCCCACCAGCACTCTGCATTCTTTCAGATTTGGCAGCCCAGCATTACCAATGCCTGAGTGCTCCACAAGTACAATGTATAATCATGCTCCTGCTTTTACACGTGGTGGCAGAAGTGGCATTTCTTGCTCAGCAGCTCATGCAGCTGTCTGAATTTTGTGCTACTCTCCACACAGAGATGCTTTTGCAGCCTTGTCTGGAACGCCCTCACTTCCACAAGTGGATAAAAACCTCATGACATTCACCTGAATACAAAAGCAACACACTCTGGCCTGGTAGGTGGACATGAAAAGCACCTGATTTCACTTCTTAGCCATTTCTAACAATGATTCAAAGTAGCAGGGACTCACCATGAAAAGACTACCTCCGGTCCTACCCCGACTACCTGGAATTTTAAGCTTGCTCAACACACTATGGAAAGTAGAAAAGAATGAAAAGACCTATGAGTGTGGAACCAGCTACAGCAGAAATCCATGATTTTCATGGATCCATGAGTCCAATTTCCATGAATCCAACCCAAAATCTTGCTTTATCTGTATTTGTCCTGCCTGCAACCAGGCGAGACCACTTTCACCATTGCATCATTAAACTCGGGACACTCAATAAGAACATTCAGGCTGTCAGAGACACTAGACATCTGCAGCTCTTGCAACTCAAGTAAAACCCAAGGCCAAAGTTCTCCTGGGAGAGAGGGAAGAGCCTGGGTAGGATTACTTTTTTCCTTTTGCACAGGTGCCTAAATATTGACTTACTTAACTTAAGGCAACCAAGCTTAAAATAGTTTGATTGTGCTTTCCTAAAAAGGTACAGGTAACATCTGAATTTGAATTAATATTCCTCTTCCAAGAGTTTCAGTACCTAGAATGACTTCATTCAGGAATCGCAAAATACAAGGATTTTCATAACTTCAGTTTGGCGGTCTTCCCAGAGTACAAGTAGTCTAAAAATAAAGTCCTTATAAGAAGATTTATCCACAGTGCAGGGATTTTCTTCCTCTAATGGGGATTGCTCCTCCAATTTTGAGCCTGCAAAATTCTGAGGTCTGTTAGCAGAATAAATTGTTTCTGAAGCTGATTCATTTGCCCTAAATAATTCATGCCATCATCCTCCAGCAAAATTTTTTGATTTAATGAATGTAATCTGTCAGCTCCTAGAGAACCTTGGTGTACAAACTGCCCTTGAAATTAAGTTCTCCCTCTTTTTTTTTTAATTGACTCCTCTTCATTTAGCTAGTAGCAAAGAATATTTCCCCTATAGTTTCAATTCCAAGCTTGAAAAGTCAGATTCACTGTTTTTCAACAGAAGGCTCCCCTTGACAGCAACCAATGCATCTCAGTGGAAGTGCAGAGGATTCCACAGTGCCTCAGGAACAAAGCACACCCTGGAGGATGCACCAGCCTCTGGACAATTGCTTTTGATTTACAACAGGCTCTACACTGGGAACTGAACCTAGAATTCAATATTCATCCCATACAGTACAAATATATAAAAATGAAATCTCATGTAATTCTCACAGTGTGCCACAGGCTTAACTCTGCAGCTCTTCTACACAGAGAAGCAGCTCCAACAGTTCACAGAGACATCTTGCCCAAAGTACTGTTCAGCAAAAAGAGAGACTGCAGACTTGAACCTGACCTTCTATTGACTTCAGCTGTCCAACCAGAATCACCATGACTGCAATAGAAACAAATTTCCAAGTTTCCATCAATGGGGACAGCACTAGTACCATCAGACCACAGTGTAGTTCAAAGCACTGTACAGCACAAACTTCACTGAATGAAGCACTGTTGTGCAAAGGCAGCAAGGAACAATTCTACACAATGCCAGGCAGTAAAACGTGCTGAACACCAAAAGGGTTTTGTACCATTTAGTCAGGCATAGCCAGCAAGGTCACCTTGGGGGAAGAGACAAGGTCAGTGACATCTGAGGGCTACACCAATACCAAGTCACCCACACTCCACAGGAAAGCAGAGAGACCCTGCAGTTGGTCAGGGCACTACAGAGGGACAAGGGACCACAGTGATGAGACTCAATGTCTCCACTTTTCTACAGAGCCCAGAGTGAGCAGCTTGGTCTTTACGCAGCCCACAGGTGTCACAAGGTGTCCTTGTCTCCACCCATCAGCAGCCTCACTGGCCATTCCTGACCAGCACAGATCAAAGCATCTGACTCACTTCGTCTTCAGCATGAATCTTGTTTCAAATACCCATCACTAGTTGTAATGCTACTGGTGGATAAAATAAAGCTTCCCAGGAGAATGTAAATAGTTACAGGTACATGAATTGCACACCCAGAGCAGTGGTTGGCTGCTGCAGCAGAACATCTGCCTGCAAGGCTTCACCCACATTTCAGACCATACAAAACATCCCAGCTCAGACACTTCTCTGCAGGATCACTCACAACTTCGTGAGCTTTGTTGCTTCATCAGTTGATGTATCTTAGCATTCTCTCCATTCTTGTTTTTCAGTAGTACAGATATTTTCTCTTATCATCATTAAAAGCCTTTCACTGTATTTACAAAGTCAGGCCATTTTCTTCTGCATGCTACTGAAAACTTACTTTTAAGCCCACAATCAACTGAAAGATGTTGTGAGAACAAGACTAGTTTATTCTATTCTCAATGCTCTTAACATGTTACATTCATAACCTGTTCACCTGCCACCTCCACTCCCTGCCTTCAGATTCAGCAGAAATTTCTGGGTTTAAGAGGACTACATAAACACATATAGAAAACATAAACTATTTTTACTCTCTTCCTGCAGAACTGTTACAAAACAGTTCTGCAGGACTGTTAGAGCCAAAATACAATTAAAAAAGAAAGCCTATTGAAGGATACTCTGAAATTATGAAGAAACTCAAATGAAAGGGAATGAAACTCTACAGGAAAAACTCTTTTAATTAGGAGTAAACACTGTACATGGGTAATGCATATACTGTTACTTTTTAGAGACTTCACCAGATGAAAATCAGGTATATTTCACTATAACTCTTTTGTTAAGTTTCAAGGTTCACTGTCATTTATGTTTCTTTACTTAGTGAGGTCACTGTAGCAGAGTGCCTGTTATCATACCATAAAATGCCAAACCTAAAAAACCAAACCATTATATTTGTACAGGCCTTTCCAGTGATTAATATTTTACTTACCAGAATGCAAAAAGTAATTCCCCCATTGCTCACACTGATGATACGCCTCACACTGTGCGATTTCATTTTCGTGATGAGGAAATGCAAGATCTATTCCACCAGTATGGATGTCCAGCTGCTTTCCAAACACTGCACTGTAACAATATTTTCCTGATCGGTAAGTAGAACACTACAAAAGCTTTTTGTAAAAAGAAATGCAGAAAAGAATAAGATGAAACAACATAAATAAATTTTAAGTGTACAATTTAATAGCTGCAGTTTTAAAACAAAACTTTACACATATCTCGGATACCAAAACTGCAGCCGAACTTGTATGGACAGGACCCATATCTGTTTGCAATTACTCCTCCTTAGCAGAAGCAATTGTTATTCTACCTTAGTTTAAAGGATGGCAAGCAGGATGTCTCCCTTCCTTGTTCTGCTACAGTTTCAGTATCAGTCAGCTGCCTTCATGTGCAAACCCAACAGCTTTGAAGCAGTGAACATTTCTGTAAATTTGGTATTACTATTCCATATCTTGTACCTTTTCTGTAAGAATTCATACAATACTGTGCGCAGTCACAATGAAAATGCTTAGCCCTATATTGTTCTAATGCCAAAACAAAGTGTCAGTGCCTCTCATCTCCCAGGGCCATTTCTCACATCCCAACCACACTGCTGGATCTGTGTGGGGCGCCCATGGGCTTGCCACAGCACAGGCCTCTCTGCAAACACTGGTGGCTGGCAGTAAGGTATTTGTGTGGCAAAAACAGGACAGCCCTAGACACTTGCAGGTTAAACACCAGGAGTGTCAAGGCTGCTACACTCTGTCCACTGCTCCAGGCAGTCCCTGCCAGGTCATGCTGGGCAAGTTAGCAACTTTATTTTGCCCATCAGTTGAACAAAGACAACATGCACCTACTCACAGGGATGTAAGTCGACCCTAAGTGCCCAGAAACCAGAGGTGCTCAAGCAGGGGAAGATGCAAAGCCTACACAAATAGAAAATAAAGGCAAGTGTCCCCCACCATGTGCATGTGTGTGCACACAGACACACAAAGCTTTCACTTTAACAAGTTGCTCCTGGTTGTAGGCTAAACATCAGTAGTTTTGTCCCTTTTTGAGACAAAACACCCTGCTAACACCTTGGCTCATAATGGCTCTGCAGAAGCTGTTGGGGCACAGAAGGAAAAGCGAAGGAGAAGATGGAAAAGCAGGCAGGAAGGCAAGCAGGTAGGGAGGCAGGCAGGAAGATGGGCTGACACCATCTCCCAAGCTCATTCCCTTCTGCTTCCTGCCTGCTTCAAAACTGGCTAAAGCACAAATCATTCTAGAACTGGCCCTTGCCGTCCCTTGTACCATGTACAGAGGAGCACTTGCTGCTTCCTCCAACAAAGCCATTAAGAGCTGGAGACAGGGAGAGATGGATCTGCCAAATCTCAGGGGCAGGAGGAGCAGCCCACCTCACAAGAGAAACTGCAGAGAGGAGATCAGACCTGACAGGGTCACAGCAGCAAGTTCCCTCTTCCAAGGCTGCACTAGGGCCCAGAGACCTCCTCATTCACCTTCACAGTCTTTTCAAAATTAATTCACCTAGCTTAGTTAAAGTGCTTTGAGATATCTGGCAAAACACATGGCTAAGGAAGTATTGCTTAAAATGGGCCTTGAACAGCTGACTGGGCCAGCAAAATATTTTCGGTGACTTAGCAAAATAAGCTCTCCATTTTTCACAGTCCAAGATTACTACACTTATGCTCTGCATGGGTCAGCTTTTATTTACATGGCAGGAGCCTCATACAGCTGCAGTAAAATACATTTTTACAGAAAGAATGCAGACTATAAACAGCATCACATTAGTGGACAGGCCATTTTGTAATTGGCATTTCTTACCTGTGCACTTCTGTCACAGGTCGTACTTCAAACATAAGATGATTTTGTGCACTTCAGTTGCTTTAAAAACTGCTTCTCTATGCTGAAACTATTTACAGACAGAAAATCACCCTTATACATGCTTTTCGTAAGGAGGTAGTAATGACTAACAATCCCAGGTGCACCAGCAAAGCATATGAAAGAGAAACCTAAAGCAGCTGGTTCCATGTCCTTTTAGCTTTGGTCAAAAACTAAAACTAAACAGGGTCAGAACCAAACAATTTGTTATTAGCTTCCAAAAAAAAAAAAATCTAAGACTAATGCAAAACTAAGTACCACCATCAATCTTCCAAGAGAGAAGACTTTTTTCTCCTGTGGTGAAAATAAAACTCTAAATTAAGAGCTAATTACATTAAACCAGCTACAAGCAAAACAATACTAAGTACAATTCACACTGTGCCAACAGAATATACTGTCACAGAGTATTTGATACTGTGGCTGACTTTTAAAGGAAGACTAAAAACACTTAAGATTATTAGCATGAACATCCACAACTGCTGTTAAGATAAGGCCAGCAGGATCTCATACGCTCGCTGGAGCTAGGATGGAATTCCATGCCCTGTCCTCCTGACACAGCACTACATGCTGAACTAGGTCTTCTGATGGAGACTGCTAGAAGGGGAAGGAAAGCAAATCAGAGGTACCATAACTTCCACAAAATCTTTGGTTATTCAGTTCAAGTTAAAACACCTGCTAATCAACTGTGTGATCCTGCATGCCATATTTTATGTACCAAGTTTGACTCAAGAGAAGGTGCCAAAACATATCAAGACAGCTGTGATGAAGTTGAAGCACAGTTTATTTGGGCTACATGTGACATCCCATATTGCATAAAATGGTCACACTAAAACCAGTGTTATCTACTGATCAGAAAACCCTTTCAATACTGCTGCTACCATTGTACTGTGACTGAAAACAAAAACAGCCCTTGATTTAAAATCCAAGAAATCTGACCTTGATATTGTGGAACACTCAATGTGCCATCCAGGTCTTCCTTTTCCCCACGGAGAATCCCAAGATAGCTCTTGAGGCTTGGCAGCTTTCCACAGGGCAAAATCTTTACCATGTTGTTTATCAGAATCAACTGCCAAGAAGTGATTTGTTAATGGGATATGTCTCAAAGAAAAAAAATTACCAAATGAAAGCAAGAGGAAATGTGTGTTTAGTGAACTACTCAGATTTTAATCCCCTTCAATCAACTTCTTTCTTTTCACTGCAACTTACTTCCCTCCCTTCAAGTTGACCAATCAAGCATTTGAAAAAAACAGTATACTGAAATATATTTTACAAAGTTAAAAATATGGATTCAAGATTCCTTAATACACCCTATCCTTTCAGTCCTTTTGGCCTTCCCGGGTTTTGTATCATTCATTTAGTTACTTATGAGCCAGCTTCCCGGACAAACTGACTGCACTGCAGCAGAAAAGGTAACAAAACCAAACCAAAACACACAAATTTACAGAAAAAAAGAACACTTTTGTTTTTCTGGGACACAAGTACTTTCTGTTTCAGATTCTATAAAACCAAGTGCACAGTGATGAGAATCAAAACTATTCTTGGACAGTAGCAAATTTGCCCTACCATTTTCACCAATGAGTTCTCTACAAAAGCCTCCTCCCCAGCTATATTTGTTGCTTCCCTCACTACAGAACCAAGGAAAGGATGTAGTCCTTTTTGCCAGAGTACTGCAGGATTGTTCACCTCTGCTGGCTCCTAATACCCCATTGATTACACACCACTCCCTGGCAGGAGCTAGAGAACAGGGTTCTGGACTCTCCATCTTTTTTCTAACATGACCTCACATTTAGAATCACAGAATTCAAAATCCGTAAGAACTAAAGGGACAGAAATATAACCCTAGTTTTATCCACTGAATCTTTATCTTGGCTCTTCCACTAGTTTGCCAAGCTCTGCCTGACTACTATCTGTTGACTCCATCCCTCTTTCACCTTTTTTTGAGTGCACTGCTACAAAAGAGGACTCTTCAACTTCTCAGTTGTAGGCAAAACAACTGTCAAAATCTTTAGATATATCAGTACATTTAGTTGTGACTTTAAACACATAATCAGTCACAGTTGAGGCTGGAAGGCACATCTGGAGACGGACTAATCCAAACCCCTGCTCAGAGCAGGATCAGCTACACCAGGCTGACCAAGATGGTGTCCAGTTGGGTTTTGATGATCACCAAGAATGGAGACTCCATGGCCCCTCTGAGCAGCATGGTTTATATTAACCATCCTCAGAGTAACAAGGATTTTTCTTAGCTTTAAATGGAATTTCCTGTGTTTCAAGTTGTGCTTACTGCCTCGCGTCCTGTAACCAAGCACAACTGAGAAAAGCCTGGCTCCATCTGCTTCACTCCCTCCATCAGGAATGTGTACACATGGGTAAGATTCCCCCTAGCATTCTCTTCTCCAGGTTGAGCAGTCCAAGCTCTCTCCACTTTTCCTCTTATGAAAGATACTCCAGTACTTTCATCATATTCGTGGCCCTTTGCTGGCCTTTCTCCAATATGTCCACGTCACTCTCGTACTGGGGAGCCCAGCACCAGACCTGCACTCCAGGCATGTCCCACTAGTGCTGAGCAGAGAAGGATCACCTCCACTGACCTGCTGGCAATGCTCTTCCCTGTGCAGCCCAGGAGGCTGTTGGCTGCCTCTGCAATCAGTAATTGCCTCTAAATAACTGTTGACAAAACGCATTCCCTCTGTGAGCTGTAATGCTCAAACAACTCCAGAGCAGAACTGTGAGAAGTTCTGGTTTCAATTCACCTGAGCAACAGCCTGCCAGGTATTTTCAGTAATTGCAAACACAGTTTTTTCAATGATGAAATATTGAACTTCAGTGTGCAAAAGGATGCAGGAGGCCTGCATCAACTTCTCTGATGTAGAGACCTGATGAGACCCCACTCACAGAAACTACAAGGACGCTCAGCAATCCTGCAAAGCAGGACCTGCAGCAAAAACCCCGCAGCTGAGGGTATAGGCCTGCTCTAGCACAGCCTATCAAGAGATTGCTCACCCTCACACAAAGGGGCTGCTTAGCAGTAGTCCAGTGGCAAGTAATGAAGGAAACAATTCATCCAGTTAGCATTCATTAGAGGAGTGCAACTGCCTCAACAATAATATGGTAGATGAGGTTTCCCTGTGTTTACCCTTGACTGGCTACTGCACCAGTGAGAATACCACCTCACTGTGAAGTTCCTATGTACCACTGCAGAGTATTAAATTAAAATTGATTAAGAATACTAATTGTTCTAAGGTACCAGAACAAAGGTATAGAGGGAACCGAGGATGAAAAGAGACCAAGTTTCCTCTTCCACTGGCAACAGTGAGTGCTTCAAAAAATAATTACAAAAGCATTGTAGCCTTAATTAACCAGAAAGTTAGCTAAACACAACAGGTGAGAAAATTGTTTCAACCTCTTGAATGAAAGTTTACTCATAGACACATCACACGTTCAAACAATGCATTAACACAAACAAATTGGTGCCATGAACTTACCTGCTTCATCTTGGGTATCAGGATTAATAGCAGTTAATATTCCATATCTTTTTCCCCAGGACTTAACATCAAAATAAACATTGCCTAATAGAAAAGAAGTGTTTAATTGTATAGCAAAGACGGGGCACATTGATGAGAAGGAGATAACATTTCCCTGAAACCAAAACAAAACACCCTTTAACTCCCATTTTAAATTCTGATTTAGAAATTCAGAAATACTGCAAAAGTAGCAGCAGATGTTTCCATGTTACCCAGCTTTTCAGTAATCTCTGTGCACATGCTCATCCTACACACAGAATAACTTCGAATTCTGGAGATCTTCCCAGGTTCTTCCCTGCCCATGCACAACTAATAATGCCCTCCTTGCCTGCAGCACAAGCTACTGCTACTCCTGCTGCAATACGCTTGAATCCTCCAACCACCAGCTCGGCTAAAGAAAAATCCACTCATTGTGCTTTACAAACACATCTTTCACTACACATAGGAGATACACAGCTCCCATTTAGAGCTAGGAGGTTTCCCCAGCTGGCTTGTAGAAACCAGGCCAGGACTTCCCCACAGGAGCCCAGACAGCAGTTTGTTACTATAAACAATTCTATTAAGTAATGAGCTACATTTAAATTAGAAACTGACTAACAGTTGTTCTGCCCACTCATGTAATCACAAACAAGTTGCTCACACCCTGTCTGTTAATCAAAGAAGGAAGGCTTGGCACAGGTTATCTCATCTGACTCCAAAACAGGATTACTGAGAGCAATGGCTTCCTGTACATGTGCTGAACAAGGAGTTACCTTCCTTGAAGTCTTACCTTGTGAGGTTGTGTAAGCTTGCCCATTAGCAATTAGTGTTTTTATAAAGGAAATTATCTGAGGAATATTGTCAGTCACCCTCATGTATACTGTAGGAGGGAGGACCTTAAAGAAAGAGTAACATCTCATTAATCTGTATGAAACACAATGCTGATGAGTTCCTTTACTCTAAGAAACAAACTTCAAAGAACATTCTCCTCAGTTTTATCTTTAAAAAAAAAAAGCTGCAAGCATCATAAAAAGATCATAAGCAACATTTAAAACAATACACATAATCAGAAAAAATATTTGAGGGGTGTCAAAAAAACCCTAGTTTTTCCCAGTGACTTACTCCCTGACTCTGGAAAGCATTTTGGAAAAGAAGCAAAGTCACCTGAAGTCAATGAAAGAAGATTCAATATTTCCTATGCTTTCAGTCAGGTTATTCCTGCACTACAGTACATTTGTAATATCTGTGAACCAAGGCTCTACTGCACATGGGAAAAAATTGTTCCTAAAGAAATTTAACTTGTTCATTCCAAAACTCAGGATTGCTCCTCCCCCATTTCCTTACTCAAAAGGTATACAGTGTCTTTCCAGAAAAATGAAACAGTAAATCAGTACTCAGTTTCCAGGCAATAAATTTATTTTTTCAGGTCAGACTCTCAGCATCAGATTCCTTACCAAAATAATTGCTTAAAAATACTCTTCAATTTAGATTCTTGAGTATTTGTACCTTTAAGGCAGCCATATCTTGTTTAAAGTCTTCTTCATAAAAACGAGCAAGAGCTACTGGCGATACATTCATCTGAAAAACAGAGAAGTAGACTAGTAAGTCATAAATCAGAGTAGTAATAGAAAATATGGCAATCTTTTATCAGTAGCTAATTGGAAGACTTAGAGAGCCTGCAAGGTAGAGTCAGAAAGGCTTATTAATCTAACATTCACAGGGAGGAGATGTAAGTTATAAATAACTTAAAAGTAGTATTCCATTTACGCTTCTCAATTTCCAAAATATTAATACATATCTTTCAAGAGAAAAGCAAGCAAAGACTAAAATAATAAACTCATTCCCTCTCCCATTATTTTCCTCTTGAGAGGGTCTTCCATTTCCAGTGACAAAATATACTACAGTACACAGGACATGGAAATCATTCAACTTACTGGCAGGAAACACCAATACCACCTATATGTCAGAAAGATAGATCAAAGACTTGCAGAATGAGACAAGATATTAATTTTCAGTGATTAAGAAAAATAAGCTATTTCAGCACATCGTGGGCACTCATAGATCTCAATACTGAAAGTCAATCCCACGCTTTGCCAAGTCCAGCGTTTCTCAAGCGCCTTCTCTGCATTTCTAATTCATGGGACAGAAATAGGATCCTCTTGCAGAGGTAGTGAGAAAGTGCAACCCAGAAGGAAAGGAAACTTGTACATGATAAGGCACTTGTTCTCAAAAGTTCAGAAAATACCAGGGATTGAAAGATGCATGACAGCAAAGCCTGCCCTAGCAAGCAAAAGCATGGTATCAAAGTGTTTCAAATGCATGCTTTTACATCTCCGAGAATAAACTACTAGGGAGAAGACAACATACTGTCAGGCTGTCCAGCTGAACTGGATCATTAACAACATAAATCCCATTTCATCTCTTCCAATTCATTACTGGAGCATCCTTACGGGTTCTGATTTTCAGAGCGCAGGTGGCTACCACCATTTGGACAAGCTCCTGGACAAGGCAGGAGTTCTGGTGAAGACAGTCCAGATGCTTATCCAGCAATGAAATGAGGAAGATGCTCGGCACTGGAAAACAAAGCCATGCTTACAGACCAGCACCCTTGTGCTCTTCCAGACCCCAGTGACTGGATTCATCTCCCTAGACAGCTCAGCTGCTTCTCTGATCAACAGAGAAAAAAAGGTGCCTATAGAAAGAAGATGGGGAAATTCTTCCCATCCAGATGGATGTTCAACACACAGAGTCATCTCTCTCAAAGGACCACTGAGGGCACGCAGCACACTCATCATAGACTAGATACCCAACTTTCGCCTTTCCTCCAGATGAACCCCACCAGAGGATGAAGAACAAGCTTAGGCATGTTAATTCTATCACTATAATGCTTAAGGTACATAGGCTCCAACAAAAGTAAGCTAGTGAGGTAGAGACCTTGGCCATCCAAACAAAACGGATGGGCAGGCATTTCAAAAAGTCACAGAAAAAGCCACAAAATGATTACTTCATAGAACCAAAGAATGCAGTAAATGAACACAACTCCTTTTAAGAACAACTTGCCCCTCCCCAAGCATAAACTCTCCAAGATGTTCTGACACTAAGGAAAAAATTAAAAGGTACACATACAGATTTAAAATGCCTGAATTTTGGGGTTTTTATTTTGTTTTTAAATTGTTTACTGCCTTAGAAAACTGCAAATAAATAGACTAAGGGAACACACATGAGTGGTGTGCTAGCATTTATTTGAATGCAGTGCCTTATACTTAACTGCAAAAGTATCTGTTTACTTAGAGATTAAATAAAAGTGACAGCTGTCAAATTCTCTGGCACCAAAAAACTATCTTAAAGTTGCAAGTGCAATTTGATCCAACACATTCACTTATCATCCCGACAACATAAGTTACAGATTCTAAAAACAAAGACAACAAAATATTTAAACCACAGAATAAAACAGAGAATACATTCTTAGCGCTTCAGGATTCAAAAAGTGTTTTTAAAAGAATAAAATTAAAAAAAAAAAAGAATTGGAATAATCATTCACCAAGCTCAGGTGGTAAAAATGGCCAGATTAAAATCCAACTCAGAACTACTTACAGCCCCAGTCTTACCAAGACTTACCCCTACACTCAGTTAACTTTCCTGTAGGTGTCAAACACAGACTAGCCTGAAAAAGCTGTCCAAGGTGCTGACAGGGCAGCTAGATGGTGCTCGGCACCTTCCAGGAACTGCCCTCAGCCTCAGGCAGTGGTTTTATATACTTCCTTTAATGATTGACAGCACACAGTGCTTCTCCAGAACTCAGCCAGAAGCCTCCTGAGTACTAAGTTTTGGGATAAGATAACGTCCACTGTGCTGAGGATTCACTCAGAGTTTCTGTTCCCTGCCAGGGTCCCAGGCAGGGGGAGGCAGGAGGATCCCAACTGCAGGTACTGTAAGGCTGCCCTCCTGCCCTGCCTCTCTCCTCACACAACTCTGCACCCATTTACCTACATACAGCTCTTCACACCCAGCCCTCCGCACTCCCAGCCCCATTACAGCCACGCTAGGGCATCAGAAATCTCAACATTATCTACTAAATAAAACAAACATAACAAAAAAAACCCAAACCCAAGTTAATTTTCCTATCTACATAGCTTAGAAAATACCAAAAGTTAGAGTCAAAGATTGCAATAAACACCTACCTCATTGGATCTTTTTATTATCTTGTCATCTATGTCTGTGATCCCCATCACCATGATAACTTCAATTCCAAAAAATTTAGTCATTATCCTTCGAATTATATCAAACCTAACGTAGGAGCTGGAAGAGAAAAAAACATGAGCTTTTAAACATGCACTAGTAAGAATCAACCTAAACAAAAATAACCAATAGGACTAACAGCCACTGGGACAATTTAAATACCCCAACACTTGCAATAAAAAGATCTTCAGTGGATAAAGTATTTTTTTAAAACCAGTTACCACCTGCACAAGTGTCAAGGAAATTTCCCTTGAACTGGCCTACCCTCTTCTGGCATTAGTGACACATTACATCAAATTTTCTGAGTGTCTTCTTTTGTTGCATCTCTTTATTCAAGCACTGAAGGGCATCACAAGCCATGTGCGAGCCAAGAGACTCTAAGTGAATAGTACGAACTAAGACACAAAGATCAGGTATTCTTGAAATACATCCCTCAGGCTTTGTGCATTTTAACAGGTTTTCAAAAGTCATGCAGCAGAAGAACAGGGAGAAATAAGGCAGGATTCAAATGAACTTTGTTTAGGTTTGAGTAACAACAACAGCTACCAGCCACCAATAAACTATTTAATTCACACACCACCACAGACCTTTCCTGATAGCAAAAAGTAGATGCTCTGTGGGTTGTTTTACTTACACTTGAGAATAAAAGTTATTCTCAAAATTATTCATGTTCTTTGTCACAAAACAGAGTATTTAATGCTGATAGATCAACGTATGTACAGGCTTTACAAGGCTTTTGCAGCTCCTTTTGCTCACAGACTCTCCATTTGAAATTCTCAAAACACTTCAACTGAGTAAAACCCAGTTATTAGGTGAGATAATAGAAGGTGACTAGAAACTCTGGATCTGCCCTGCAAGGTGATGAGAACCCTCAGCCTTTTTGGGCTCTGTTTTCTCCAAAACCAGCAAAGAGACTCACAGACCTACAGGTTCCCACTTCACCTGCAGGACCACACAAACTGCCAGTCCTGTGGCTGTCAGAGCAAAGAAGTGTAACCGAATACCAGAAACAGATTTGCACCCTTCCACTTAGCTGCACGTACTAGACGGCACCAAGGCATTGATTTATGGATGTGTAATATATTGTTCAAGAAAAATATTTTCTGTTGTTTTTGTTTGCGCCACGCCCACGTTGAAAAAAGATCTTTTGAAAGCCTTGCTGCCAGGGAGATAGTTTTTAATGAATAGCAGCTCACTGGGAATAAGGTTCATCTAATGTGGTGACACAATTCCATAAGAATATTAAATTGGTCTTTGGATCCTGTTCAGAGGAACAATGTCAGCATCAAAAGCTTGATATTAGATTTAACAGCCCTGCAGTCACTGTTCCCAGAGCAGACACAAATTTCACACTGTTCCCACTCCTCTGATCTTCCAACTGAATTGATGGAAGAAATACTGCAAGAGCCAGAGCAGATCTCCTGACACTTCAGAAACCAGAGTCCTTACCACTTCAGGATTGAAAAGAAAGAAGAAAAGAACAAAAGCAGACAGTCGAAATCAGGAGGTGGCAGAGCAGATACAAGGGACTAAATGAAACGTCCTCTCATGCTTGATTTTACTCTTATTTCCAAGCATCAAGCCAGGAACCTGGATGCCAACCAGGCTACAGCTAAATCAGTACAATCAAGGTCACTCCCAGAACTGAGGGGAAAAAATAATATTATTTTCCCGTTTTACTTTTTCTTTATATAGAATAGGTGTTGGATGTCATATGGAGGCATACAGAACACCTGTTTTTAAGACTGGAAGTACAAGATAACTAGAAAAAGTTGGATTATTTAGAGAGATAATAACTCCTTATGGAAGGGAAGGAGGAGGGGAAAAAATAATAATGCCATTATTTTCAAATTCTTCTCAAGGATCTCAAGCTCTTTTCCATTACTCATTTCTGCATTACTACCTACCGCATTTGTTGTGCATGCCACAAGCCAAATGTAAGAAGGAGGGGGAAAAAGGGAATTCTAGTAAGAAGATAACATGTTGCAAGAATACAACAAAACAATGGTATTAAGAGTGGCAAAGCACCAGTGGTCACCACTGCATTTGACTTCATGCTATTTCCCAGGGCATGTCCTGCCTGTAGAGCCCCCATCAGCAGCATGCATTTCAGCTGTTCTGTGGCTGGACCTAACTACTGGGGAGAAAGCATACAATCTTTATAAATAAATAAATAAATAAATAAATAAATAAATAAATAGAACCAAGAGTGCTCCACCATCCTGAACAAATCAGCTGAGCAACAGGACGTCAACACTGACAAGTGTAACACCGGAGATACTGGAAAGCAACAGCCAACTCCTGCCATGCCAGAGGGTTTAACTGATGAGAAAAGAGAGCAGAAGGTCTTCAGTGCAGGCACCTTGTCACACAACAGCACAACGGGAACAACACATGAAGGTGAGGCAGAAGAGAGAATAATACATGGTGTATCTGCATGATACACCAAAGGCAATATTCAGCACTAACTCTGTTTTCTTAAATTAGCAAGTGAAAACCCAGGTCAAACCCAGTCCTTATCTTAACTCATGAACCCTATGTTATATTTTCCCTCCCCTGTCCAGCTGCAGATGGGAGTGATAAAGTAGCTTTGGTGGGTACCTTGGCATCCAGCCAGGGTCAACCCACTACAGACCGGAATTTTAAGTCTTCGCTTTCAGAGAACGAAGCAGCAGTCATGCAGTACTGCGATGGCTCAACACTGAGCAAAATTCAACATGAATTGGACAAGAAGCTGTGAAATCCCCTACATTAAAAGGAATTATTCAATTACTGGAATGCACAATATCTGATCTTCATACAGATGGCATCTGAGAAAACTCATCTCTTCCAAGGAGCCCAACACATCTTGTTTTTCAAGAATGAGGAGGCATAAGTTCAAAAGCATCTTGAGCTGCTGCAACTCCCCTCAGCTTCACAGGAACAGTAGATACCCTGCATGTCTATTCATCAGGCATGTTCTTTCAAAACAACTGGCAGCAACCTTCTCTGGGGTATTTAAAGTAATTTTTGATAGTTACTTACAATGAAGATGCTTTACTATTGTAATGTTCCTAATGAACCACAAGAGAAAATGTTGTGCTGTTCTGGATCTTTTTTTATTTTTAAACATAGTAAGCCAAAGAACTGCTACTATGCAAAAAGGCCTTTAAGCTACCTGGGCTTTCTGAGATTTAAGAACTGATGCTAATCTTAAAAGTACCTTTTTAATACTCAACTCTGCATAGCTTTTCCTTAGTGACCACACAGTGCCCAAACTAAATTTGAGGTGAAACTATCATTTTACACGGTTGAGAGACTCTGCTTCAGGATAACAACTCCCTTGCATAAGAGGATGCATTAGGCTGATATGATTTGAAACAACTCACCCTACCCAGACAAACTGCACACGTCTGACACTTCTTCCCAACACACACACGTTTGTCTCTGCCTGGGCCAGGCGGAACCAACAGCCCCTTTACAGGCTCCCCGAGCCCAAGAAGAAAAAATACATAACAGACTTTTGCCCTTTGCACCGCGCAGGAGATGGAGGGCTGGGCCTGGTGTCCCAGTCCTGGCGCTGTCACCGGGACACGCACTGGGGGCTCGGGATGCTCCACACTCCCGCTGCCTGGCTCCTGCCTGGAGCCCCGCGCACCCACTCACCAGGCGTGCCCGAGGTGTGCCTGGTCATACACCGTCGGCCCGCAGCTGTACCTGCGGAGAGGGGGAAAACAGAATCACAGAGTTGTTAGGGTTGGAAGGGACCTGTGGAGATCATCTGGTCCAACCTCCCTGCCAAGGCAGGGTCACCTAGACCAGGTGACACAAGAACATGTCCAGGTGGGTTTGGAGTGTCTCCAGGGAGGGAGATTCCACAACCTCCCTGGGAAGCCTGTTCCAGTGCTCTGCCACCCGCAATATAAAGAAGTTCTGCCTCGTGTTGAGGTGAAACTTCTTGTGTTTTAGCTTATGATTATTGCTCCTTGTCCTGTCTCCGGGCACCACCAAAAAGAGCCTGGCAGCATCCTCTTGGCACCCACCTTGAAGTTATTATTAATGACGTCCCTTCTCAGTCTTCTCTACACTAAACAGGCCCAGCTCCCACAGTCTCTCCTCATATGAGAGATGCTCCCGATCCCTCCTCATCTTTGTGCTCTCCGCTGGACCCTCTCCAGTAGCTCCTTGTCTTTCTTGCACAGAGAAGCCCAGAGAACTGGACACGGGAACCGTTTCCGGGCACAGACTGCGGCAGTCACCCCGTCACCCCCACGCCCGCCCGCTGCCAGGCGCTACCAGGTCGCCACTCCTTCCGTGGCCAGCAC
>VZRE01012452.1:0-12501 GCA_013396775.1 Cephalopterus ornatus | reverse complement strand
TAAACAACCTCAGAGTACAGTTTAGGCTCTTACGTCCGTCCGGGTCACCCAACGGGGAGGGGCACCCTCCTCCCGGACCTCTCATGTATAACAAACCGCAATAGGAAGGGCAAATCTTAATTCTGGGCTTTAGACAGCATGACAAGTTCTCAGCTACTCGTTCAGAGTTACCAAAATCACTTCTCATAACAGATCTTTACTTAACTCTACTTTAAACACAGAACAAGAGATCACACAAGACAAACAACAATTGAAACAAAAAAAGAGCTCTATTTCAGTTGTTACATTCCAGGAATTCCTTTACAAGATGAGAAGAAAACCAAAAGGAGGCAGTCTGCATTTCTGATTTCATTTTGGGGGTGTAAGGGATTGTTAGAGGAGGAGAATTTGTTAGGGGAATAGGAAAGGGTGGTTGATGAGAAAGGTATCTTAAAGGAAGTGTACTTTAGCAAGGTGTTTCCTTACTTAAGTTGGGGGTGGGGGGAGGAAAGCAATATATTAAAAAGAAACAACATTAAAAAAACTAGGCATAATTTACTGGTTTTAATTTAATTTATTTTCTGTAGTAGAATATATTTTAATAAATTAGGGTTACTTTTCTAGGCAAGGAAGCAATGTGCTTTACACATGTGGTGTATTTAATGATTGCACAGAGCAATCAGTACCAAAATTTTTATTGGACCCTTTCATGGCAGAACTCACCTACAGGAACAACTCCTCTGTGTGTTGAAACTTAAGGCTGCTATATTTCTTTTTACCATTCTGTCTAATCTAGAACGTAGTTGGAAGCAAAAACTCGTATATGTGTTCTACAGAAGAAGCCTGTCAACCATTCAGATGTCTTCAGTAACTTGATGCCTTTCAGGCACAGAAAGTGAATTCATTTGGTTTTTATGGGAAATAGGTTCAGTACAACTACACTACTTGTGGTACAATTGGTATGGACTGACAATTGTTGGACATTATGGTGTTGGTATAAAGATGCTTAAACTGGTGTAATTTGTGCCAGTTTTCAGAAAGCTGTGTTATAACCCAGTTTATAAAATAGTGTCTGTGTTGCACCTTAATATATAGGCGGAATTGGGCTGACTGAAAAAGATTAAGGACATGATCATTTCATGTCCTAGTTCTGCATTTGCTTTAGATCTATATATGAACCATTCAGGACACTAAAAGAAGGTATTAGACCTCTTTTATCCGTGTTTTAATGCTAGCATAGATCTTCTGTGGCTGGGTTAAAAGCAATCAAAAACCTCACCATTAGCTGCTGGCTTAAAAATTCTTGGTAGTTGTTGGGCTGGATTATAACTTGAATCAGTTCCCTGAGGTATGAAGGAGGAAATGCTGCAGGGATGGAAAGAAGCAGAGGGATGGTCATGGCGAGCTGCATATGATGGTTTATTGTGTGTGAAGCTACAGCCACTGTTCTGCTGAAGGATAGCAACAAGAATCCATTCGAACCAGCAAGAGGAAAATAAGATGAAAATATAGGAAGAGGCCAAGTCAAGAACAGAAGGTAAGGAAGCTAAGAGGTTGAGCTCTATCAAAATGAGAAAAAGCTTATTGTACCCTTTGTTTTCTTCCATGAATCAAACATCTTTATTAGGAACAGTGAAGAATAATAAACAAAGGAAGCTGGAAAAAGGGAAATTCAGAACTGCCTGGGATGTTGAAAACTATAAGTGATTGCAGAAAGCACAATTCAACTGCATGAGAATCTAAAAATGAAAATCATACATACTAATGCTGATTAAAGATACCACTGAGGACATGCAAAATAATTAGAATAAATTGCTAAGTTTGAGGGGGTTTAGTATGCACACTGTCTTTTCTGTTAAAATTTTCCTATCAAAAGTGAAAGGAAGGCACAGTGAATCATTATTTCCTCATAAGTATTCCACCAAACTTTAATTTCTTACACCTGGAAGTATTAAAGTATATACTGTACTTCTGTGAATGAGTACAAAAATAATGTAACAACAACAACAATGATGATAACAATAATACCAATACCAATAATAATAATAATAATAATAATTACAATTACAATAATATCTTTGTCTGAGAGGTAGTAACAAAATCATAGAATTTTTTAGGTTGGAAAATGCCTCTAAGATCATCAAGTCCCACCACTAACCTAATAAAACATTATCTTTAATAAAACTTTAACCAGTGTTGAATGATGGTGCTATCTTGAAGAGAGTAGTAAAATTTTCTTTTGTTAATTCTTTATTAGTTACTCCTGAATTTTGATTGTGTATATCTAATTTAGGGGTTTTTTCCCTTTCCCTTTTCCCTTCGGGGCAGGGGGAAGTGTTCCAAATCCCTTCTTCTGTGTACATAATATTCTAATTGTATGTAAGTATAAATCCATGTGTATATTTTTATACAGCTTTAGTTTAGTCATTCGGTGTTTCAGTAACTTTTCTCCCTTTCCCTTTTATTCATAAAGAGAGTGAGGAGAGGAGAGGCTGCAAACTGTAAGGTTTGAACATTAGGTGGGAAAATCAAATCCAAACCATTACATATGTTTAGGGCTTTTTTCTCAAGAAAAAAAAATATAGTGTGCCTTACTGTATTTTGAACCCAATTCTATACCATCCTGTTGAATCACTGCACTAAATTCAATGCAATGAGTAGGGGCCTATTGCAGCAGTTCGCCCATCCCTCCACTGGCAAGGAGCATAGCTTTCTTCTAGGTACCAATATCCCGATTCCTGCAAGCTACATAAGCGTTGTAGTCGTGACAGATGTATCGGTGGATACATCCATTACATATCTTAAGACAACAGAAAATCTGACATTGTTTTATGTTTGTGAGGATTTCCGAAATCACGAACATTGAGACACAAAGGGTGTAAACAAAGTGACTCTATCGTATTACTTGTGGTAGCATTCAATACACACCAACCCCTGAATTTCCAAAAAGCTGCTGAGCAGCAGCAGGCAGGCAGGTATTCACTTTTCAGGGTGTCCCCTCGATCAAAGCAATGTGCATCTCCTCCTACTCCCTGTCTAACCCAGAGTTACTTCTTATTTCTCTCTCATAGTAGTGGAATTTTCCAATAGTGACATCGGCTCCCATCAGTGAACCGAGACCACAATGGCTTATGATACCAACTTTGTGCTAATAATGGCTCTGTTGTTACTTTTCTAAAAGTTAAGTTCCCAACAGTGAAACTATACAATATATTCATCAATATATGCCACATTGATGAGCACAACCACAGACCCATTACGTCAGTGCTTCCAACACCACTCAGGTCCCTGACCTAGGCAAAAATCAATCAATCAATTAGTCTGATATTATTTTTAAACATTTCCTTTAAATTTCAACTATGGTTTGTATGTGAGGGCATCTAATTTTACACGTGTACTTAGGACTAGGTGTTTGTTGATTTGAAGTACAAAACACACAAAATAACTTTCCCTTTTTAAAGTTACTGGGAACAAAGTTATAGGTACTTAAAATGTGCCTCTGTTCACATGTCTTAGGTCATCTTCTGATAGGTAGCCGGTGTCCCTTCGTGTGCTGGTAAATCTGAAAAATCAAAGCCCGTTATTCACAGCTGCAACTCATCAAGGTCGAAGCTAACGCTGCCTGCAGCCCAGCCGTCCCCTATAATTCACCCTTATCATTTTTCTGCTGTTTTGTAGTTCAAGTTCAGACTTGAAATGTTAGTATGTTAGAGGGCTCAGAGACTCGGAGAGAGAGGGAGAGTTGTTTTGGCAGTGTGCGGCTCGGTGTGGCAACGGCTGGGTGCTGATATTTTTTTTCTTCTCTCACTGCTGCCGCTGCTGCTGCCACTCCGGCCAAGGTCATTTTTGAGTCTCCCTCCCATTCCACCTGCTCTTTCAGTTTTCCATCAGAATTTTCATGGATTGGGAGCTGAAATAGATACTTGCACAGGCTGTAAGGTTTAAATATGCTGTCCTGAGGGAAGAGGGGTTGTCAAAGGACTCACTTCTAACGAGGGAGGCTGGTAACTGGACCCCCCGTCTCTCTTTCTGTTGACAGATTTATTAACAAAGACTCTTCCCTCCCTCCTGGTTGTTCAGGCAGCTCACTACCCCTAGCTGGAAAGGGGGGCGAAAGGCCAGGGACTTCCCCTCCCTGCTCAGAGTCCGGTGGCAGGGAGACCTTAACACAGTCTGTGGCAGCGCTATGGCTTGAATTTGAGTTTGCTGGGGTGGGATAACAGCGCCCTTTGTCTGAGTTCTTTTTCTCTATCTTTGTGACTCCCTCGGAGCAACTCCAGTTCTGTAAACAACCAGTTACAACCTCAACAGGTTCATCTTTTTCTGACTCTGAGTCTGTATCAGCCTCCTCCTGCACAGACTTTGGCGGGGGCTTTGGCAGCTCTTGGGCGTCTTTTTTGTCTCGCTCAGCCTTCCATTCTTTCACCACAAACAACACCAATCAACACCAAACAATCGCCACGTAGTTGCTAATTCACTGGCATCTTTAGAGCCCATAGAGATCTCACCCCACACTTCATTGTCTACTTTCTGCCAAGCCGATATACTAAAAGCAATATCTCAGGAGGCTTCAAAACCTTGCTGCCAACACCACAAAAGTACTTGTCGCAACACGAAATCAGTTACTTTAACTCTTTTTCGATTAAGAAGGGCTTTCCATGTGGGAAGTACTTGCTTCTCGTCCCTTGCTCCATGTTGTCCAGCAAAAGTTCTCGGTGGCTCACCTGTCACAGATGTCTCAATACTGGTCTGGACCAGGCAGTAGCCCCTACTGCTCACAGCTACACAGAGCACCGTCACCACTGCACGTCGCCCTGGGGTTCCGATCCCTCATTGGAGATCACGTTGAGGTCACATATAAAGCAATAGCTTTACATACTACTGCTTACAATAGCATGTCTTTCTATGCTTGGTGCAATATTACCTCTAACCATATTTGTAAAACAGTGATTGGTGACTTTTAAACCTGCTGTCTCTGCAAACAATACATACTGTCCTTTGTTTAGAACGTCCTTAAAGCTCTTTATTCAGCAAGACCATCTACGTGACTTTTCTATTTCAGGGATACACTGTAACTTCGTCAAGGTTGATGAATGCCAGGCTGTTGGCAGACCGGCTGTCTTCCCTGACAGTAAAGAACCAACTGATTCTAGTTAGAAGGAAGAAACCCATTTTGTAGCATTATTTACAACCGTGAAAGCGGGTGTGGTTGGAGTGGGAGGAAGGATGCTTAATGCTGAGTTTTCTCTGATGCTTTTTAAACAACACGTTTATCTGTTCTTTATTTCTCTAAGTATCTTCTCCACCTGTGCAGTTATAATTCAGCAGTATCATGTATTGTCACCTCTGCATTAGTAAATACCTAGGACCTGCTGAGCATTTATGAAGTAACCTCATAGTGAAATGCAGGAAAGGGTTCTCATTAAATTTTAAAGTTCCTGAACAACCATTTTACTTTAAATGAGAATTTTCAACCTATGTGTCCTAATAAGTTCTCAGAATACATTACTAAAAGTGTCTAAGTGATACAGTAAACATAAAATATGATTTTCCAGACTTCCAGTGTGGAGAAAACTATTTGTAAACAAAATAAACTCATATACAAGAATTTAAATATTAACTTATGGTGGAATTGCAGGGCATCCATGTGAAACATTTAATACATTTTTAATATATAATAACAGTGCAGAAAATCTGTAAAGGCTGATATTAACCACTTCTGTAATTTAATATTTTGTCTTTGAAAATGTCCAGTACTGGATATGGAGGGTAGCAATTTCAGGCTTGTGGACCCCCTTAGCCAGATTGTACATTTGCACATAACAGCCCCTGTTAGAAATCAAGAAAATGAGATAATTGGACTACCTCTACAGCAGAAGCTTTGGTGAACATAAAATGTTGGTTAATATTTGATTCGTGTATACCATCTCTGATTAAGGTACTGCAAAACCTTCATACAAAGAACAAATATTTTTTCAATATAAGATATATTAACTGTAAAACTTACATGCAAAGAATAAATATTTTGTCAATACAGCATAAATTCCAAGTTTGGTTACATTCCAACCTCTTTCTGTTACCAAAAAGACCTTATTCAGGATAATCTGTTTAAAAAAACCCTGATATATGCACAGGCTCTAATAGATGTACAGTTAATGCCGTAATTGCCACACCAGTAGTATTACCTGAACTTTAAAAACAACCCCCCAAAACACAACCACCAGCTCTCCATATAAGTTAATCTGTCTAGGCATGAAAACTGATTTAAAATGCTAATTGAACATTTGTAAGTAGCATTAGATCAGTCATTATAATATTAATTAATAATTGTTTGGAATTCATAACATCACTACATAAAATGGCAATTGCAGTATTCATTGAAAGATTTTTTCTGAGAACTGCTAAATTCAGTGAGGATAGATAGGGTTAGTCCAAGGAAAGTCTTCATTAGGTTAGAGAAATAAATACACAAAACTAGTTATATTGTTAAGAACAAGTATCTCAATAACACAGCTTTACCAATAGTCCTGTCTTCCAGTTTCTGACTTTACTGTTGCATGTACTATTTTTCTCATATTCTCTCTGTTCTGTGTCCTGGAAATAGAAGTCCATTAGAATTCGTACTATATTTTAATTAACTGAAGTGTCTAATATTGTCGTTCTACACTCACTTGGGACTTCTAAGTATGTAAGAGTAAAAACATAAACCATAATACAACAAAACATAACCCAAATTTAATAATCTCAAATATAAAACAACACTAACCCCTTAAACCAAACTCCCCAACCCTTAATCCTAGCCCTACCCTTTAACCTAAACATAAAACAATAAACATAAAATATAAAAATAGGATCATAGAATTATTTAGGTTGGAAAAGACCCTTAAAATCGTCAAATTCAATCATTAAGACTACATTACCAAGTCCAACACTAAACCATGTCCCTATGTTTCACATCTGCACATCTTTTAAATACCTCCAGGGATGATTATTCAATCACTTCCCTGGGTAGCCTGTTCCAGTGCTTGACAATCCTTTCAGTGAAGAAATATTTCCCAATATCCAACCTGAATTTCCCTGGCACAACTTGAGGCCATTTTCCTTGTCCTATCACTTGTTACCTGTGAGAAAAGCCCCTCTTGCATCTTACCACAGCCTCCTTTCAGGTAGTTGCAGAGAGTGATAGGGTTGCCCCTGAGCCTCCTCTTCTCCAGGCTAAACAACCCCAGCCCCCTTAGCCTCCCCTCATGGGACTTGTGCTCCAGACCCTTCACCAGCTCTGTTGCCCTTCTGGTGAAATGTTCCAATGCCTCAGTGTCTTTCTTGTCACGAGAGGCCCAGAACTGGACACAGGATTCAAGGTGTGGCCTCACCAGTACCAAGTACATGGTGACATGTACATGGTGATAACCCCTTCCCTGGTCCTGCAGGTCACACTATTGCTAATAAAGGCAAGGGTGCCATTGGCGTTCTTGGCCACCTAAGCACACTGCTGGCTCATGTTCAGCTGCTGTTAATCAGCACCTCCAGGTCCTTTTCTGTCAGGCAGCTTTTCAGACTCTCTGCCCTAAGCCTATAGTGCTAAATGGGGCTGTTGTGACCCAAGGGCAGGATCTGGCACTCAGCCCTGTTGAACATTGTAGTGGCCCCAGCCCATTGACCGAGCCTGTCCAGATCTCTCTGCAGAGCCTTCCTACCCTCCAGCAAATCAACACTCTCACCCAACTTGGTGTCACCTCCAGATTTACTGAATGCACTTAATCCCCTTGTCCAGATCACTGATAAAGATGTGAAACAGGACTGGCCGCAACACTAATCCCTGGGGAGCACCACTTTGGCCAACCACCAACTGGATGTAATTCCATTCACCACCACCTCCAGCCAGGTTTTAACCCACCAAACAGTGCACTGAATCCAAGTCATGAGCAGCCAGTTTCTCCAGGAAAATGCTGTGGGAAATGGCATCAAAAGCTTTATTAAAGTCCAGATAGACAATATCCACAGCCTTTCCCTCATTCACTAAGTGGGTCACCTTGTCATAGAAGGAGATCCTAAACCCATGCTGGCTGGGCCTGACCACCTTGTTGCCCTGTACATGTCACATGATGACAGTCAGGATGATTTGCTCCATGACCTCTCCTGGCACTGAGGTTTGACTGACAGGCCTGCAACTCCCCGGATCCTCCTTCTGGTCCCTCTTGTAGATGGGCATCACATTGGCCAGCCTGCAGTCATCTGGGACATCTCCAGTCAGCCAGGACTGATGATAAATGATGGAAAGTAGCTTGGAGAGCACTTTTACTACCTCCCTCAGTATCTTCATGTGTATTCCATCTGGCCCCATAGACTTACGTGTATCTAAGTGATGCAGTAGGTCACTGACTATTTCCCCTTGGACTATGGGAGCTTTATTCTGCTCCCTTTCCTCTCTTCCAGCTAAGGGGCTGCGTATCTGCCCTCTCAGATACAGGAAATCAGTGGAATAAATGCTTTGTTCAGCAAAAGCTGTTTTTCTGTGTTCAGGTTTACAATCCTGGGGACAATTGAGGCTGCTAATTTCACAAGATGAAGACTATCAGAATGCAGCGGTTTTCCATCATGTTCCCTCCTTGTTCCTGCATTTTGAGTGATGAATAAGAATACAATGGGAAAGCAATACTGGGAGTAGTGTAGGGATTTCTGCTCCAAGAAGCAGGAAACTGGCATTTTTTATATTACATCTCAAAAATATTAAGTTTTTTTGTGTACTGATATTCAAGCCTCAGGATGCTCTCACACACTTTTCTCTACAACCACTTTCCTACAAAGTTAAGGATTCTGGGGTTTATTTGATTTCCGGTAACCACATAATGGCTGGAAGAGGGGTAACGCTGTCATCTTACTCTGATATACAATCTATATTTACAGATACTCCGTTAAAAGTAGAGTCCCTGATGGTAACCACTTTACACACATAACACCTCCCTTTAGAGGCTTTCTGCTTTAACTGTGCTGCACATTGTGTGCTACCTATCAAAACTGAAATGACTGTTACGAACTTTCCCTATAATTGTTGTCACTGGCAACCGTCGCACTCTGGTACAAAGCACAACAGCTAAGAGGAGAGGAGTTTTTCCTGAACTGCAGACTTCAATGTCTGAGAGAGAGAAATGCAGTGGAGAGGACTGAGTTTTCAGAAGATAGAAAGTAAGGAAAACGAAAAGGTTAGAGGAAAAGAAAGCATGAAAGAAACAGCAAATCATATTTTTGTAAAGGGTTATTCAGGGGCAGAGGACAGTTCTGAGTTTCAGAGTACCTAGACAGAAGAACAGGCAACAAAAACTGGAGATACATGTAAGATGAATGTAAGGGTCAGACAGATGGAGAAAAAGGAAATTTGGGTATAAGGAGGCCTGCAGAAGCAAAAGGAAAGGACAGCTAAAGTGAGGAAAATTAATAGATGTGGGAAAGAGTCTGAGCGTGAACTGTAAGATGATTGTAGATGGGCAGATGATGAAAGTTGGGAGCCTGGAAACTTGCAGAGCAGGAAAAAAAAGCAGCTTGATAGTATGGCAGAAAAGGACAGGAAGTCAGGCTGGAGATGTAGTGCCTAGGAGCACAGAGAAATATGATGGATAGATCTCTTCAAATCTCTTCTCTTCTCGTTTTCCTGTAACTGTAAAATTATAAGCAGCTGTAATGATTTCAGGGTCAAAATACAGAATGCTTTCCTTTTGAAGAGTACCATCAGATATTCCTAAAGCTGTCCCAGGTGTGGATGGATACCTAGAAAGAGTGGGTTTACCTGAAAGGTGTTTTTTATCCTAACAGAAGTGGACTATGATCTACAGATGTGCCATTTTTGCTTTTAGTTGCTGTATAGTTTCTGCATCTACCACTTAGAATCATGAATGCATTTTTTGCCAGTGGAGTCCTATTTATGCCAAGGACTTCTGCTGGTACAGTTCCTGTTGCTGAGCAGTCGTATTATCTAATGCATCTCTGATATAAACCAGGCTTCTTTGAATAGTTTTAACTTTGGGACGGTGACCTGTGCAATACATTATCAAGAAATGGAAAAGAAAATATGGTCACTGTAGCAGAAAGGGAAATCTTTGTGATATCCAGAACTTAATCCACAAGACATTAACTGCTAATGACTAACTCCAGTACTAGAAAACTGGAGGTTTTCCAATCTTCAAAATCATGATCTATTTTTAAAACACCATATCTCTTAGTTCGCAGAAGCTGCTTATTTAGTAAATTGTTTTTAAAGTCAGTGTATTTATATTTTTTTACTGTTCCTTGGTTTTCCTGGAGTAAGTAATGAGCTGTGAATGGTTTGGAGAAGTCATATTCCTTTGAAGATTGAGTCACTTAGTTCATTTTATCTAAATCATCAGTAAATCCTGTATCTGTAGTGGGATTATGAGCATACAGAGCTGACACACAACGTACAGAGGTAGACCAAAACTACTGACCATCTTTCAAGATGATAATTATTTTAGAAGCATTGTGCCCTACCTTTATGTACGTACAATATGTTAAATTGGGCCTTTGAAAAATCTGTATTTACTAACTCCTTTCTTTTTCCCAAGCACCCTAACCTAGTAACCAACGCATTGTGAGGCCTGTTTTAAAACCCCAGATACTGCTAAAATGCTGGGGAATACAATAACACTACCTTTGATCTTTTGGTAGCTAAATAACTCATTCAAATCACTATTTAGTCAAGTAGCAGATATTTAACTTTTTTTTTGTATTACTGTGGTTAAGGTTGATACAGCTTTCAGGAAGTGGCAGGTTTCTCTAATTATGTTTTAAAACAGAACATTAAGCAATGAGAACATTGTTAGGTGTATTAATGTGTTATGAGTAGAGCTGCTGTAATTAAAAAAAAAGTAAGCTGGCATTTCCAGTTTCTTCTATTTTCACTTCTATTTTTCTCTGTACAGATCTTGTTTATCCTGTAGCAAAAGCTGTAACAGGTTTTCAGATTTTTTTGTGGCCTTTGCGTGTGTAATGTAGAATTAGAGCAGTTACTCCTGAATAAATTCTATAATTTAGTCTTGCTGTCACACAGAAAATATTTTGCAGTGTCACAACACATCACACTTATCAAATAAATTTCATCTGAAGATCAGAAAACAATTTATAAAATTATTCCAACCTCCTAGGGAACATGACACTTAATTGATATTTTTCATTTTTATTATGAAAATATAAAGAATACTTCCTTCGAACATTTTTGCATTTTCTTTCTAGGCATTTTTGAAAAGAACTTTTAAAACCAGCTCTTTTTTCAAAAAGGAAACTTAAGAGCATTGCACAGAACCAACTTCTGCTCCCACGGTTGTTTTTACTGATGTTATTCTTTTTAATAGAGTTTCAGCAATCAATAGAAATTGTCCTGAGCAGAGACATCTGGAACATAAAGATAATTATTCTGTGTACTGTGACTTGCTACAATGAATGGAGCTAAGGCTACGCTTTTTTTCTCTCCAGCAAAAATAAATTATCCATTATCATGTGAACAGTACTAAAAAAAATCCTATGTTGATTTCAAGAGGACTCTGCCCATTTCCTGTTAAAAAACCTACAAACAATACTAAAAACAAATTTTGTTGATGCTGGGGCAACCAAAGATTAAGTAGTCAGAAGAGAATAGTCACTACTTCTTGTTTCAAAGGAAATAGAAGAAATGTTCTTTCCTGTTCCTGAAGATGAGAATTTATTAGACCTTTTAGCAAATAATTTGGTTTTACAGCACATTACCAGGAATTAGTGAGATTGGTTATGTCCCTAATTATGTTTTTTTTTAAATGTTCTTAGTCTGTTTTAAAAATTTTGAAGTGGAAGTTTATTATGGTTACAAAATTGTATGAAAGAGCATAGCACTCTTAAAATGGGGGTCACAGGTGGAATGCAGCAAGGCTAATATGAAAGGTAATAGAAAAATCCACTACTTCTGTTTACTACTTAAATTATGTGATTGGGTAAATGGATTTCTCTACTTTCTAGGAGTGTGCTTCTACATTAGTCTAGCAGCAATTAGAGAGAAGAGGTTGCTCTACAAATTGTCTCCAGGAACCATGTAGTTCATTTTTTTATTGTGTAAAACATAAAAAATTGCTCCTAATCAATCCACTTCAATGTTCCGTCTAAAAATCATTTATCATCCCTTTTTGGCCTAGAGCACTTCTAAAATGTTTTCCTGAAATTAACTAAAAGGAGGTGGTATTTGTATCAGTGAGTAGATTATGGTTTTGTGAGGTAAATCTTACTGTGTTAGCAACAAGAGACTACATTATTACCTAAAAGTTCTTAACAAATTGATTAATGCTTTTAGAATAATTAGTCCACATTTCAGATTTAATAGTGGTCTCTTATTTAAGAAATAAAGGATGCATCACTTGATTACAATAATAGACTCATAGAATAGAAACACAGAATATCCTGAATTGGAAGTGACCCAGAAGGTTCATTGAAATCCAGCTCCTGGTTCTGGACAGGGCATCTCCAAGAGTTACACCATATACCTGA
>VZRE01012449.1:3433-14042 GCA_013396775.1 Cephalopterus ornatus | reverse complement strand
GGTTTACCTTTAAACCAGCACATTTTCATATACATTTCATATTTTTAAGGGTACAACGTAGACTAAATAATTAATGTGTGTGAATTAAAGTGTGACTTTATTTTGAAATTTAGAATTACATTTACTGCTTTTCAGAGTTTCAGTTTTAGAGTTTTAATTAAAAGTTATATAGGACTGAAAGGTTCTATACAGATATTTTCAAAAAGTACTTCAAATATTAATTGTATGTCCCGGCTATGAAGACTAAACATAGAAGCTATAATTATACAATCTTGTATTTTATGACTACTAAAATTACACTTGCACTGTTGGTGGTCCAGAAGACTGACCTGACAGGCAACTGATCCTTATTACTGTTCTTAACTTGGATTGATTTTTGCAATGGGAAGGCTTTTTCCTGTTTTGATTTTGTATCTGTTTTGCACTAAACTGCACTAGGTTAGCCTGACATAAATATATATTTTTGCAGGGGTCAAAGGTCAAAGATCGATCTTTTGGATCTGAGAACCCATTTAAGTGCTGATTTTGCTACCTCTGTTGCTGCCACTCGCTTACCAACTCACAGTATCCAGAACTCAGTTGCTTTTGGGTTGAATAGCAGTAAAATATTCATGTATGAGACTATATGCATAGAAGGGGACATAAATAGCTCACAAATACAGGGGATCAAACCCTACTCTTTTTATCAACACTGCAATTTCAGTTTCTGATGAATCATGGAGTAATACTGAGAAAATACACTTATGTCCACACTGCATTTGAAACATGAATATATTTTCAATTAGTAACCAGAATATAAATTCTTACAAGCAGATAAAACTTCCTTGAAGGTAACAATATTTTTCAACTATGGAATTGTTGAATAATACAGTGTGCCTATAAAAAAACATCTCTGAAGGTTCATGGTATGAACTAGCACTGGTATTTAGAATAAGAAGCTGCACCTAACATCTTACGAAATGTAAAACATAAAACAAAAGAAATATTTACTTTCTTATGCAACAGGAAGAATACGAATGAACATAGAGTAAAAAGGAAAATCTAATTCTGAATGCTGTAAAATATAAGAAGTAGAAAACACAGTACTTAGCCGACCTCTAATAAAAGTAAAGCCACTGTTCTAACAGAGCAAATTAAAAGATCATGTATTAGAAAACATAAGAAATGGAACTGTTCCCTTGAATTGGAAATCAAGAGAAATTAAGAAGATAGGTGGCTGGTTTTGATGATAAAATAGGGGACAATATAAAAGACATAAAAAGTAGTGGAAGGACCACTGAAATCTCACATTCCTCCCTTAGAGGAGAACTAGGGCACTTTACTGTTTACAGAGATATCCCTTGTGGTGGAAATAGTAATTTCTGAGGTTGGGTGTTTTTTCTGGACAGGTAGTCACACCTGCTTTAATATGGGGGGGGTTTCTGCATAAGTACATAGCTATGTGTATATACACATGTACCAATTCCATTTAGGTATTTTGGGAGTACATTCAGTTTTACCTGGTAGCCAAAGAACTGAAGTAGAACAACACCTGAAACAGTGTTGTTGGAGGAGGAACCCAGTGAGCCTAAGTGAGTCTTTAAGTTTTCTGAAACAAAAAAGCTCTGGGACAGCAAGCGGCATTCCCATCATGCTGGCAGAGCCAAAATCCCAGCAAGCTGAAGACACTTTAATAAACAGATTAGCCCATCTGGGTGCTGGCAGATGGACAGAGGGGTCTGAGCACCCCTCATGCCCACTCAGCCTGTGGCTCCCTCTGGGGAGATGGGAATGTCCTGGGTGAAAAGGAGACGGTCAGAAAGAGGAGCTGCTCTGGGCACCTGGGGAGGGTCTGAGCCAACCACACGGGCCTGTGCTCTCTCCAGCTGGCAAAAGTCAGTCCCCAGGCTGGGGGAGTCCCCAAAATCCTGTGTGTCCTCTGCTAAGACAGAGGCACCCCAAGATCCTACTACCCATCAGCTATTGGGCTGGTTTGGGGTGGTAACATCTTGGGGATAACCTGGGGTCCCCTCCCAGTGCAGGGGGCATATCCCTAAGCTCGGACAGATGATGGGATGTCTCATCCTCAAGGCATTTCAGGAAGGCAAGCCCATTACTGTGGCTCAGAAGGCTTTTCAGTGTCCTCTTAAAATTCCTCTATCAGACAAGAAGTGAGAGAAGCTGTGGAGGGCTGCATCCCCCACCTGTGGTTAGTTTGGGTCAGCTGGCCTGGTTGTGTCCCCTCGGTTGTGGGGGGAGGAATATTGACACAGTGCTTACGCTGTGCCAGCCCTGCTCAGCAGTAACCAAAACACTGGTATGTTACCAACACCTTCCAGCTGCCAACACAAAGCACAGCACTGGGAGGGCTGCTATGGAAAAATGAACTCCATCTCAGCCAGACCCAATACACTCCCCAAGAATGAATGCAAGACACTAGGTTTTAATTCGGAAAACAGAGACAACAGTGATCAACTGGGAAACCTTTTATTTAAGCAATAAGGTAAAAGTAAAACCTATTTTATCAAGGAGGGCTTTAAAATGTTTTGCAGCAAGAATCAAACAGTCAGAAAAGTAGCAGGATTAAGGAAAGTTGTATCAAGTGAGAGTCTTTTCCAAACCTGCTTTGAATTTGTGTAAATAACTGCAATACCAGCAACTAAAAAATGCTCAGTAATATGCCAATATCCAGGGAAAACCAGTTTTAGTTAAAGTCATTCCCCAACACTCAAAATACAAGTTAGGAATCATGCATCTCTGTCTCACCTACCTGGTATGCTTGCACAGAAGTACACTACCAGCCTACATTAAAAAGAGGACAATTTTAGTGTTAACATCTTGCAGATAAAAGCAATAATCTGCACAGAACTACGGTCAAGAACTCTTTGAGTTATACAATAACTTCCTTTGGTTTCAGGTCCCTTATCAACAAAAGCTACAACACTTAATGGGGACTGGCACACAAAAATTTAGGAAATAAAGATTCCATTGCCTTCTTGGTTACCCACAGATATAGTGGGCTCAGAGGTAGCTGATCATCCCCTTCTTAATATATTTGAGTCCCTAGGACACTCTCACAGATGGGGTGTCACAAATGTCTGCAGTAGAACTCTCATTATCACAGATGCACAAACAGCACAGCATCAACATTGGGCACATTCACGATCCCAGGTAAGCGTGATTTACTGATCTTTGTGACAGAATACGGTACATAAATTGTCATTGATAAATACACTGATATGAGGAAGCACAAGCAATGGTATTCCCATGAAATAAGGGCGAGCACAGGGGTATAGCCCACTGGCCATCCCAGGATACAAAGGGGGAGTCTCCTCTGACTTCCTTCTCCTCTTAAGTTGTATTTGTATTTTTTTCTTTGAGAGTGGAGAAAAGATGTTCCAGTTGATGTCATCTCATGGTAAGATGCAGTTTGAGTGACTTTACTCACACATGTAAAGCATGTACAGGTTTTACTTCATTAGCACATGCAGGGTGTTAGAAGTAATATGTATTTTCAAGCCAATGAAACAAAAGTTCAGCTTCTGGTCACTGGTTTGGCCATTCCTCTGGCTCAGTTCCCATCAGCTGCATTGTTTTAAACAAGGCATGACCGCACCACCTCTGTGCCGCTCCATCCCTTGTTCCATTCCTTTCTCAGGGCAGCACACCAAGCCCCGCCAGTGTCTCTGCTCCCAGTACACATAGAGTTTCTGGTGAACTACTGCCAACACAGACACTTCTCTTTGCTCATCTTTGTCCTTTAGCATTTCTCCACAGAGACTGAAGGAAAATGTCAGCTTATGGCACCTGTACTCTAAAGCTACAGAAAATGTATGTGAGGCCTCTACCATGGCCAGATGGCGTTGTTCCTTGGGAAATGACAACAGTCAAAACTACATCTTCTGTTTGCAGTAGTGAGAGAATACACCTTCACAAGATGTGTATGTGCAAAGTGTCTTACCTGAAAAGATCTTTAAGAATGCGCACTACTGGAAAAAGCACAATCCAAAAAAAGAAGAGAAAACTAGTACTGCTGAAAACAAAATTGCTGTGGATAAAAGCCAATTGACCAGAAAGCACAGAACAGCCTACAAGGATTCCAGGAGGCAAAAAAATTTCACACCACTTTATAACAGAACAGTCTCCATTCAATAGAATCACTTTAGCAAATCACTGGAGGTCTTCCAAGGCCTCTGGACACAATCCTGATTAACGTGCTCTATGGGCTCCTGCCTAAGCAGCGAGGTTGGACTAGGTGACATCCAATGATCCCTTCCAACTTTATCCATTTTCACATTCTGTGAAAATGAACAACAAGTCCAAATCCCTTCTCACAGTTCCCGTTATATCATTTTCCTGTTGACTTTCAGACTATGTTGTTAATATTGCTCTCATGCACACAACTGGACATGAAAAACTTGAAGAGTCTGAGCAATCTATCCTAAAGGGGGGAAGACACAGCAAAAAGCAATGAGCACTTCTTCTAGCCATCTCCTCATTGGTACTGCCTTGCATAGTCTCAAGCACACAATGCTTTCTGGACACTGAGACCTTTATTCACTGCGCAAATGAATAAACTCCTTCCATAGATATTTCCCTCGTAAAGTTATTCCCAACTATCCTAAAAAGGGATGTCTGTTACACTTGTTATTCAGCAGGACTCGCTGATTGTAGGTCTTCAGCTGAACAACAAGGTGAGGGGTCTCACAGGATTTTTTTAGCATTACTACTCCTGTAGCTGCACCGATGAGTGTGGGGTTTTCCAAACAACCTGGGAAGTATTTGGCCTAACCAGCAAGTCACTTTACAAGGTTTCTCATAATGTTTAAAGAAGACCCTCTGTATCCGGAACCAAAATGGTTCCAATGGTTCATGTAGTGAAACAGCTGATAAAGCTTCAGGCGTTTTTCGAACCCTGCAGCTTTGGGAATTTTACTGTGATAAGCAGAATAAAAAGAACTGCTGAAGCCACCAAACATCCCAGCTATTGCAAGCTCATACTCTGAATGGCCGTAGAACGAAGCCGGATCAAATATAATCGGACCAGAATCATCCTCAGCTACATTTCCTCCCCAGAGATCTCCATGCAGGAGAGCAGGAACAATTTCTACATCACAGAACAAACTGGGTATCTTCAGCTGCAGAAGGAAAAAACAAGACATATAAATACTACATTTTAAGGTGAATGATTGTAGAGTTTTATCTGCATAAACAGCATAGGATCAGTAAACAAAGATGCTGATCAAATCCAGAGGATTACTATTTTTCATGAAGTCAGCAGCAGAATAGCCATCGAAACCTTTTTTTTAGCAAGTTAATTAAACATTTAAAACTGTATTTAGTGCTGGAATATTGACCAGGTTTAAGAACAACCACCACTACCACTTCATCACTAGAAGGCTCATGGATTTCTCACCACCCCTGAGGAATTTCCACAAAGTAGTACCCAAGGAGCTAATACAGTAGTCACTTAATTAGATGCAAACAGTAAATGAACAGACAGTGTGTTTATGTACATTTCTCATCACAAACAGGATACAGGGAATGAGAAATATGAACTCCACCTAGTATTTCCCAAACAGTAAGGCAAAGTGTTATCTGTCCCTCTGGAATTCACTTTGAAATACTAGCATAGGGTGATGTGGCAAAAGCCCTTACACCTTAAAATAAAGGGCCTTTTTAACACCTAAAAACTGGAGTTTCTTACCAACAGAACCTGGGCCAAACCAACAAACAGGAACGTTAAGAAAATAAAATCTGAATAATTGATACCCAGCTATCACTATAATGAGAACTGAGAAAATTAATTGCTCCTACCTGAAGTTGTGCCCAAAGTTCTCTTGCTTCCCTGTCTCCTGAATTCTTTTCTATCATGTCCATCTGGGGCTGGATTCTTTGTTTGGCAAAGAAGGACACCCAGTCACTCTGCCAGTCATTCACCTGAAGGACAGGACTGATATGTCAGTTCTACACCACACAAAAGGCAGATTTTCTTCTTTTTCAAATAAACATTTTGAGGATTATATAGCCTTTGTGCTGGTACCAACTACCACAGTAAATGCTACCATTTAACTGGACGTTATCTTAAAACATTAATTAGGGGAGTAAATAGTTTTCTCTTAGTGATTAAAACCCAAGAAACGGAAGAGCTACAGTGCAGTAAGAAGTGCTGCCCAAAGCACTGCTTTCCTTAGAAGACTGGAAAATATTTTTTCTTTTCACTGCTCCACAAAAAATCATTTACTACGACAATTTTGACCCTTTGTGTCATTGAAAAGAAAAAAAGATAAACGTAAAAAAAGATAAACTTAAAAAGATAAACTTCTGATGAAGTACAACCTACCTGTGGAAGATAGCCACAGCAGGTAACTGTATGAAAGCCAAACTGATCCACAAACTGGACTTCCGTTTGCCCTTGCCCTTTACCTTTCAAAGGAAAAACAAAAATTCAACACTAATGACAAAATACTAAGCAGCCACAGTGCAAATGAACCTTAAAATCTATGCAAAAGTACAATGCTGCTCCTACTGAGAATAAAAAAAAAAATTGCACCTTAATGCTCTTTTTTTTTACAATGGTTGCTACTGTTGTTTTTTAAGTTTAAAGCTCAATGCAAAGCAGCCATATTCCACTTTTCATAATTGCATTTTAAGGTACTGTATCTCCTCTGATGCCATGTCCTCCTAGAAACTGTGGTTTGGACTTCTGAGAGCGCCAAACTGACTGTGCGTTTTGCTCACAGAAATCCAAACAGAGCAAACAAAAGCAAAAAGAAGACCCCCTACCTGGGTGCTTCATCCAACTCATACTATCTTTAGTGGAAGGAGACAAACTTGTCCTGAAGCAGCAAAAGCTATTTCAACTATTCTGTAGATTATTACTAATTAGGCTAAATTTGCAAACAGTACTGTACCAACTGTGCTCTCTTCCTTCTTCAGCTTCTCTCCAAGTTGTCGGTTATGAAGGTGAAGATCAGCCAACTGTGTTCCAAGAAGAGCTGAATGTCTATGAAACAATAATATTCTTAGCAACACTGACACATGAACGAATCATGGTCTTGATAATCAAGAAATTACTTCAAAAGATTTATCAAGTAAGTAAAAGTTCTGCACATCTAACAAAATAATTTTTCACAGGATTCCAGTTTAAAACGCCTCCTCCTCCTATCAATACCGCACATAGACAAAATGTACTTATGTGGTTGTTTCTGGCATGACTATTAAAAATGAGGAACTATCAGTTCTAATTTCCATGCGGTATCACTTCCAGAAGAACTTCCAGTAAGATACCTGTAAGAAAGTACAACATGTTATGCCTTTTTTTTTTTTCATGACAAAACATCTTTGGGAAATAGAGCCAAACAAGGCTCTCTTCTTTGTATCTTTGTCTCTGGCTTCTTTTTTCTAAAAGGTCTAGAAGATGTGACAGTCAGGTGGGCCTTGTTTATTATCTACTTCTAATAAACTCATCCTCTACAAATTGCAGAAAAGTCTTGCAGCAATCACAGCCAATTGCCTCCCACGTTAATGAAAGTACGTTCCCAAAACAAGATCTCTGCCCTTTCTCTGGGGGCTCACTGAGGGCTCTTCATGAATTAGAAACTGCCAGTGAGCAGGACGAAGGATAACTATAAACTGGCTCCAGAAGTTCTGAGAGTGAGGTGAGAAACTAGTAATGACCACCTCCCTAAGGAAATCAGACAGATGGATTCAACATATTAAGTGCTTGTCACAGAGAAGGGTCAAAAGTTTGAAACTAACAAAATGAAGGTACAACTTGTAAAAATACTGAAATTAATTCACTTGGGGAAGTGCTTCTGCATATTCACGACAAGCAATAAAGCACTGGCTCTTGTATCAAAGGCAAGTACACTGAATAGGTGATCAGATCATTTTCCTTACTATAAAAAGGAACCTTCCTTTAATTGCTAATTAACTAAACAAACAAATCCAGAATTAACCAAAACCCAGACTCCTTTCTTGATGTATGGCCAATTTTCTAGGTGAGGCATTATGAGGTATTTTATACAGTTCTCTGCTGTATAACTTTCTGTATGTCTCCTGACTTGCTCTATAAAAAATTTAAACAAGTTTTCCCTCTGAAAACAAGTCACATAACTGTCATAACAGCCAAAATTTCTGGTTAAAGGAGGCAAAGATAACACTGTGTTTTACCTGTTTAAGCCCCTCATTTCCAAATGTTCCATCACAAACGCAGTGCTGCCTCCAGGCAGGTCTATAACTTTGATGGGTTTAGGCACTTTTATCGTCTGCGTTTTCAGGAGGGCTTCCAAACTTGCCATTTCTCCCTCAAACATTCTTCTGGCCTGCCAGATATTAGAGAAAAGCATCAGTCTCCATGAAAATCAGTCACAGGTAAACAAGGCACTTTCACAAAACAGTACTTTCACAAAACCAACTGAGGCTGTAAAGTTAAATGCTTCTACTTCAGAACAGCCAGGCAGACGTTGCAGAAAAAGAGCATGTGGGAAAGCTAACAGATCTGACTGAAAATAGAAGCAGGGAGCTATAATAAATAAAACAGAAACAACAATAAATAAAACAGAATGCTATCCCTTTACTACTGATACATGAAAGACTGTCAAAGGACAATTTGCAATAGACATCAAACAAAAATTTCAAAGCCTACAGGAGACAGAATCACAGAACAGTTTGGGTCTGAATGCACCTTAAAGATCATCTTGCTTCACTCCCTGCAATGGGCAGGGACACCTTTCACTATCCCAGGTTGCTCCAAGACCCATCCAACCTAGCCTTGAACACTTCCAGGGATGGGGCAGCCACAGCTTCTCTGGGCAACCTGTGCCAGGGCCTCACCACCCTCACAGAGAAGAATTTCTTCCCAATATCCAATCTAAACCTATTTTTTGTCAGTTTGAACCCATTCCCCTTTGTCCTGTCACTGCATGCTCTTGTAAAAAAGACATCTTTCCTGTCTGCCCCTTCAGGTACTGGAAGGCCACAATTAGGTCTCCCCACAGCTTTCTCTTTTCCAGGCTGGACAATCCCAGTTCTGTCAGCCTTTCCTTACAGGAGAGGTGCTCCATCCCTCTGGCTATCTTTGTAGTCCTCCTTTTGATTCACAAGTGAAGAACTGCTGACGTACTGAGCCACGAGTTAGCTCTGTTCAGAGTAAATCAGTTAACACTGTATCTCTGTCTAAAGCATCACACTCAGTTAAAACCTGCTGCTAAAATAGAGTAAAAACTGCTGATGTACAGCTGCTGCTGTACACAGAGCACAGCATTTACAAAAGACTTGAGCAAAGTTCTCTTTCATCAGCGCTCAGGATCCACACACAGGCAAAAGTGCAGAAAAGGAAACTGCTGGATAAAAAATATACACAGATCTTTTTTTTCCCAAACCTGATCTTATAGCTAGCTGGATTGTATAGCTAAATACACAATTAGCAAAAGCATAGGAAGAGCCAATTCAAACTACCTATTTCTATTTCAAACAATCAATGCTACCAATTCAAACTCTTTTCTGTAAAGCTGGATAATCTTGTATTATCCCATGTTACCACCTCTGTACATTCATGTATCTCCCCAATATGAACAGAAAACACAGAGAAATTTGGAATAGATATAGTGGCACACATGCTTTCAAACATACTTGTTTGAAATAAGAGGCAAACACAAGTTCTGACTTCTGCCATTGAAACGATTTACTCGATAGACACAAGTATAAGCTATCTTTAAAGGAAATTCCACCTGATCTCTGCTTTTACTGCTGTAGAGCTATGTTGCACTGTAGTTATGTCTATCAAATGCTGACACCTACCTTCAACAGCAGGCAGTTCCAGGTATTGAAAGTAGAAAATCTTGAGGAATTGTGGCAAAATATCACTTACTGAGAAGAGCTCCTTCTCACGTGCAGGGAATTAGCAGTTTACTTACAACTGCCAGGTTGCCTTAGCCACTATTACAGCACTCGCAGACTCAGTTACATCACTGTTACCCCCCCTCAAATGACAACAACGTGTCATGGTACTGCATACCCTAGACAAACAATACTGATACCACAACACAATCCCATCACAGAAATCATTTAGGTTGGAAAACACCTCCAAGATCATAGAGTCCAACCTTTGACCCATCACCACTGTGTCAACCAACCCAACGCACTGATGCCTCGTCATCATTTCTGAAACACCTCCAGGTATGGGGACTCCACCACCTCCCCGGCCAGCCCCTTCCAATGTTTAACAACCCCTTCCATGATGAAACTCCTCCTGATAGCCAGCCTGAACCTCCTCTGGCTCAGCTTGCGGCCGTTTCCCNCCCTCCTGTCAGGGAGTTGGAGAGAGGCAGAAGTGCCCTCCGAGCGTCCTTTTCTGCAGGCTGAGCCCCCCCAGCTCCCTCAGCCGCTCCTGGTGCTCCAGAGCCGTCCCCAGCTCAGTTCCCTTCCTGGTCACGCTCTAGCCCCTCAATGTCTTTCTTGTCCTGAGAGGCCCAAAACTGCCCCCAGGACTCGAGGTGTGGCCCCAGCACTGCCCAACACAGGGACAGTCACTGCCCCGGTCCTGCTGCTACACTAGTGTTGACCCGAGCCAGGAATGCTGCTTCCCACGGCGCCGCCTGCCCACCTCCCTCGCCCCCGCTCCCTA
>VZRE01012448.1:0-48988 GCA_013396775.1 Cephalopterus ornatus | reverse complement strand
GTGGTGGAGTCACTGTCCCAGGAGGTGTTCAAGAAAAAAGACTGAATGTGGCTCTGAGTGCCATGGTCTATTTGACTTGGTGGTGTTCGATGATAGGTTGGACTTGATCATCTCAGAACTCTTTTCCAACCAACCTAATTGATTGTGTGATTCTGGTTGAAGGAACAGGGCTTGTTCAGTGAGGAGAAAGGAAGGCTTAGGGGTATATTTATTGCTGCATTGAGCCACCTTAAGAATTGTTACAGAGAAAACAATGCCAAAGAGGTATAGAGAAAGGATAATGGTAATAATCACAAGTTGCAATTTCACTACTGTATCTTTAGGTGTTCTCACTGGTATTATTCCAAGTTCTTCAGCTCTCCTTTTTCTTTTTAGTGAATCCCCTCTAATAAGTCTGTTCAGATGTGGTCTGTGTATTCCACTCAATATGATCAAAAGGCAGTCCATATAATTAAGCAGAAAGGACTTCTGCCTAAGCCCTTGGTTTCTCCTAGAGCTTTCAGGCATGTCTGAGTCCCTTCCTTCAGGAAAATGTGACTGGCCATGTGTCAGTAACAATGTTCCGTGATTCCTAGCTGAGTATGTGAAAAGATGATACAAAACATTTGTCTCCACAGCTTAAAATATCTGCCCATGCTTTTACTACCTGTCATTTTCCTAACCTTCTCAGGAAGTTCTTACAGGCAATTTCCTCACTTCATAACTGGATTTCTTGCTGCTGGTTATTTTAGGTTCTTCCTGGAGGATAACTGCAGAGCCAAGGATCATGTGGCAATGGTCAAGGCTTGCAGTCATGGACAGGAGGGTAGTAGGTACTGCAGAGAATGTGTACATGAGGTGGGACAGGGGATCTCCCTGTGTGGTGAGAGGAGGCTGTTGAATAATCTCCATTAGCACAACTGGGCTATTCTCGTCTGCTAAATAACAAAACGTCTCAAGCAAAGATGAATGCATATAATGAATTCCTGTGATTACCATATTTTTTTCTGAAATAACATCACTGCACATTAATTTCAGTTTTGATTTGTTTCACTTGATTCTGGCTTTTTTTTTTTTTAAGGTGAATTACATCTTATTTTTTAAATAAGCTACTGCTATTTTAAATCAAGCTATTTTTCCTTCAGTGTTCTTAATTTTATAAGTGGTGTGCTCCAGAGCTTTCTATAAAGTAAAGTGAGTCTTAAATAATTTAAGTATCTCTTTTCTGAAATACATCCCTTTCCTGAAAGAATTTTTGTCAATTTTATGCCTTCTTGGGAAGAAAATAAAATAGAGAAAATATTTTATTATTCTATTCACTGGTTTACAAGTGTAGGAGAAAATGTGCAACAATAATAGTCTCCATTCTGCAGCAGGCACACACTAAAAAAAAATCTATAATTATGTGATTTGTCCTCTTCACATCCTTCCCAGCTCGAATAAAGCTAAAAAAAAAAAAGAAAACCAGGACACATTTCTTACCAAATTGATGTGAAGGATGTTGTATTTGTTGTCAGTCTGAGGACTACTTGGCTTCACCTAGGACTTCACTCTTCAGGAAAAAAGAGACCTGGAGCCTTGGTATCAGCAGCCTGATACTGGTGACAGAATACTCAATGCTGCCCTATTTCTTCTCACAAAAAGTTTATGGCTTTAGTATAGACCTAGGCACCTGCTCTGACATGCCAGAGTTTGTCTTTTCCCGCACTGGAGGACAGCTTAGTTCAACTCTCCAGCAGCTATCCCCCAAAGGCAGTGGCCAAAGTGGCAACAGCACAACACAGGTCTGAGAAAATGGCTGGTACTGGCCTGTACAGAATGGACTGAAAGTGGCATTTGCTGCTCTTCCTGTAGGAAATGAGTTGTGATGCAAAGAGGATGTAATACAGTGGCAATGACAGCATAGTCTGCAATGCACACGTTCTTTTGATAAGGCCTCACCATTACTGTAAGCTAATTTGGGAGTGCACTTACACTACCACCCTACAGACTTTCCTAGGTGTGTTAAAGAAACTAGATACCTTTATTTCACCTGATGCTACAAAGTTCCTTATTAAACAGAGGAGGAGAATGAGATTAAGTGTGATTATGTTGAGATGCAAATTAGTTTTTCAACAAAAGATACTACCAAGTTTTCCTTGCTCTGTAGTATGTGAAGGAAACCTGATGAGACAGATGTGACAAAACTCAGCCCAAATATAAACATCTGGAAATGGATTTCCATAAAGCCTGTCATGGCATCACTGAAGCAGGTTCACGTCATTGGGTTGTACACCTCCAGCACTCTGGGGAATGGCTGCATAGTGACCAGTCCCTTCCAGCCTCCAGTCCTGCTCAGATGATGCAGTCAATACCTGGTCACTGATATAACAGATACAGAACTGCACACTGGAGTATAAGACGCTTTTTTTGTGGGTGAGTGCAATGACTTTATGCCTTGGTGTTCTCCGACTACTTGCCAACCCACTTTCTTCACAGACAGCACTGCAATGAACCAAATCAGTTTTAATTCATAAACACACATCAAGGGCATGCCACGACAGCAAGCACTCTCATGCAGCTAATTATATTATAATGCAGAGAAGGCAAATATAAACTTTAGGTATAGCATATGAAATGCTGTTTCTTCAGGTATAAGGCTATAATAATATTCTAATGTGATACTGTTGCTTGATTTAGATAGGAAGCAGTGTCATTTCTAGGATAGCTAAGTAAAATATGTGAAAGGAGCATAGAGCCAAGAGACTGCAAACTGACAAAGAAACACCTAGAAAGGTGACAGGGGAGATGCCTGTGTCTGTGTTTTGAGATTGAGCATGCACTGTCCTCTGACACAGTAACTGGCCTCAGAGCAGGCAACACAGTGCCTAACCTCAGCCATGAGGGGCTGTGGCTGCACAGCTGCACTGCAGTTATAAGGTGTTCTTACACAAGTGCCATCTAAACACTTCCTAATGATCACATCAAAGCAGGACAAAAATAAGGCTGGTTCCTGGGAAATTACTGAATCACGAAATCATCAAGATTGGAAGAGACCTTCAAGATCATCTAGTCCAACCATCAACCTAGCACCACCAAAATCACCCCTAAACCATATCCCCAAGTGCCACATCCAGATGTCTCTTGAACACTTCGAGAAATGGTGACTCTACCACCTCCCTGGGCAACTTATTCCAATGCTTAACCACTCAGTGAAAATTATTTTTCTGACATTCAATCTGAACCTGCCCTGGCACAACTTTAGGCCATTTCCACTCAAACTTTCACTTGGGACATGGCAGAAGACACCCACCACCACCTCCCTACAAGCTCCTGTCAGGTAGTTATAAAGAACAATGAGCCTCCTTCTTCTCCAGACTACAAAACCCCAGTTCTCTCAGCCATTCTGGGACAGGTCCAATATTTGACTAAGTGGCACTGGTTTCCCAGGGCACAACCACTGAATTTTCTGGAGCAGGAAACCTAGATAGAAATCTGCTCCCCTCCTCTTTTAAGCAGCTCTCAGGGAAAGGCTCCTTGGGCTTACGCCAACCAGAGACCGAGTTATACCAGGTGTCATCCAGAGCAACCACAGGGCAAATGCAAGTAAAAGCAGGTCACTTCAACATCAGACAGGCTCTGTATAGCACAAAGCATGATTACAGTCCAGAGCATTTATCCATGCTCATGTTGCACACCTCATGTGTTTATACCAATGGATGTCTTCTTCCTTGTGCAGTGCACATGAGGTTCTGAAACTCACGTTTGGTTTAAAGTCCTCTTCAGTAACAGTAAAAAAGAAATCAGTTTATAACTTTATGCTCCAAGTGATCCAAAGCCCAATTATTCTGATGCATTTGCTAACAGAAGTTCAAGTAGGGTTCTATTGATTCCAGTGGAGTTATGCTGCCCCTCAATGAATGTAAGCAGAAAGATAAACAGGCCTATGGTATTTCAAAGCAGTGAGAGGGTCATATACCATCATAATTGCTCTATTATGTAGCACACTACATCTGACCTCTAATGTCTATTAACACATATGACTACTTATTTCCTGACGATTTTGGAAATCAAAATTAAATTAAAAGCTTGGATTCCGGAGGACTTTTAGGTATAGCAAGCAACACATTTCTAACATGCAAACTGGCATATTCAAATACCCTGAGGTGTTCTGGTGCTCATCAGCATCAGGTGCATTCCAAATCCTTACCATGCCCACAAAATTATGGTGGTGGTTGAAGTGTCCTCCTTTTTCTAAGCAGATATGTCTTTTAGCACGCCTTCCATTTTCATATCATCTCTGTGTTTGGAATCTCCAAAAAGAGCTATCAATAACCCTAATATACTGCTAGACATAAATCAAAAGAAAATGCTTCTCTGCTGGAAATTACATTAATAATCAAAAATGAAAGATGCCAAAATCACTATACTTACTATGTGTCGTGCTGCGAACACTCCATCAACGATTGCACAACAGAATGCTGCTACCACACCAAAGCTGATAAACACGATGGAGGCTACCAACTGAGAAGAGAAAAACAGGTTGAGTAATGTTTTCAATATAATTCTTTAAGTAAAACAATTACACTAGTTTTTCTAGCAATCTTAAGTGATGGTTTCTCCTGCTGTAATTCACTTTATATCAGTGTGTCAGGATGACAGTCATGGACTAGTAAAAAGGCAGAAATTCTTGATGCTGGTTTGACAGACCATCAAGTCTAGTAGAAAAGCTTAAATCTTTCAAGAGAAAATTAGGTCAGCTAAATGACTTATTAAATTCACTGGTGATTTCTTCCAAATCACCTAATTTAATAAAACAGCAGTGGTTCCATGGGGAGCATGGCAAAAAGTCATGTTCCTGTTGGCTTGCATAAATCTTTAGAGCTTTACTACAGTGGTAGCATTTCACACCAACAGATAAAGACATTGTAGTCAGTAAATACAATACAATACAATACAATGCAATACAATACAATACAATACAATACAATACAATAAAAATAGCCTGCAAACTATCAGACTTTTATTATCCCAAATAGCTTATGAGAGCTTATACCACAGCTAAATCAGAGACTCACAGGACCGGTACCTCTGGAAGGGGTGTGGTGTGCTGCTTTAGCCGTTGGCCTTGTTAGGGCTCCCAGCCTGCCCCTCAGTTTCAGATTGGGTACAGCAGAGCACAGCAAAGCACAGTAGAGCTCAGTGCATGTCCCAGATGCAGCACAGACAGAACACTGTCTTTATTAGCCCACTAGACATAGCTTCAAACATTATTCTATCTCCCAAGCTGCTTCATTCATCAAGTGTTATTCATCATCATCATCATCATGGCTAGGCTTCGCGAACGAAGATTTGTGAAGGACTCTACCCACGCTTGCTACAAGCGCGCTGATGGTTAAAAAGGCCAATGCGAGATAGACACGTCCGGTTGCAAAAGGCACAGCAGAATGGCTCCCCAGGTGGTACTGAAAGGACACGGTTCTTTCTGCGTTGCCTTTTCTCCTCGAGAGTGATCCTGCGTGTATTTTCAAAAGATATTGCAGCATTGTGAATAGTGTGTCTCCAGGTCTCCCGATTGGAGGCCAGAGCAGACCAGTGATGGTGATCGATATGGCCAAGGCTGAGATGTTGTTTCAGGGAGTCCTTATATCTCTTCTTCGGGGCTCCTCTCTTGCGGCAGCCAGTGGCAAGTTCACCATAGAGCACAATCAAGTGTTATTAATTCTTTATCAACAGAACTGCGGATGGTGCAATACTAGAACACAGCTTTAGCACAAGCAGAGGTGGAAGAGAGGGCTTGGTGGAAAAGGCTGTGCAGGTTGGGCATGCTGAGCCCTCTGTTAGCTGTGCTGCAGTTTAACAGCAAGTGCAGGGCTAGCACAACAGCTTACTGCCCAATTCACTCTGAAGAGAGCAGTAGGACTCAAAAAGAACGTGGTATGCATCTCCATCAGAGACCAGTCACTGTGCTGTTAGCACATGCTTCCAAGATGACATTGGCTTGTTTTGAGATCACGTCTGAAGGGTGCAGTGCTGGGACCAAGCTGAGATGGAGCCCTAAAAGACAAACTCTGTACGCTCGGCAAGGCACTCCCCTTGGGCTTGTTAGCCCCAATGCCATCAGATGAAGGAGGGATGCTGTCACTCCTTCCTCTCTCAGATTAGAGAGTTTTGTGACTTTGAGGACTCTGCACCCTGAGTTTGGATGAGTCAGTACCTGCAGGGTATAAGGTGCACCTAATGTGCACTCTCTGGCTATGTTTTTAATGTGAGGTAATGTACATCTCTCACATCTCTGGCATTTCTCACACAAAGTCACAAGAGGAACTCTTTGAAACATTCTATGTGATAGGTTAATTTTAATTTACAACTGTATTAAGTTATTGTAGTGGGTTTCTGTGGCTAGGTTTTGGTGGGGGGGAGGCTACAGGGGTCTGTTAGAAGCTGCTAGAAGCTTCCCCTGTCTAGTGGAGTCAATGCCAGGCAGCTCCAGGACAGACCTCCTGCCACTGGCCAAGGCTGAGCCAATTAGGAGTAATAGTAACACCTCTGTGATAACATATTTAAGAACAGAAAGGTATTGCGCAGAAAGAATTCCAGCCAGGGAAGAGCAGAGTGAGAACATGGGAACAACTCTCCAGACACCAACGTCAGTGCAGGAGGGGGAGGAGGTGCTCCAGGCGCCGGAGCTGAGGCCCCTGCAGACTGTGGTGAAGACCATGCTGAAGACCATGGTGGAGCAGGTGGATATTTAAAGGAGTCTGTGACCCTGTGAGAGGCCCAAGCTGGAGCAGGTTTTTCCCGGGTAGGACTTGTGGCCCTTGTGGGGGACCCAAGCTGGTACAGCTCATTTGTGAAGGGCTGCACCCATGGAGAGGTGACCCATGGGACAGCAGTTTGTGAAGAACTGTTGCCCGAGGGATGGACTCATGCTGGAGAGGTCCATCAAGGACTGTCTCCCGTGGGAGAGACCCCACGGGAGCAGGGGAAGGACTCCTCTCTCTGAGCAGCAGCAGAAACAACAACTGACCGTAACCCCCATTCCTATCCCCCTGCATTGCTGGGGGTGGGGAGGGAGAACTTGGAAGGAAGGAGTGGTGGGGGGAAGGTGTTTTTAAGATCATTTAACCTCTCACTCTTTTGGTCTGATCCTGTTAGTAATAAATTTTAGTAATATCCCCACTTCGAGTCTGAAGGTAATCAGTAAGTGACCTCTCCCAGCTCTTATTTCTGCTCATGAATCCTTCGCTGTTTTTTTTTTCTCTCCTCTGTCTGTTGCAGAGGGGAGTGAGAGAATGGCTTTAGTGGGTACCTAGCATCCAGCCAGGGCCAACCTACTACAGTTATAGTTAATAATTGCAACAGATTAAAAAAATTCTTTGAAACCTGACAGAAGAGCATCCTTAATTGATAGAGCACATGGACGAGGGATTCAGTTAAGAATATGGAACCATTTTGTTATTTACTAGTCATCAATTACTCCTTCGCAAACGTATTCCTGAAATACCCAGGTATAGATTACCAAAATCACATCCACACAATTCCTATATCCCTTTTGCCTATACAAAATCCATAGCTGCATTACCTAAACACTGTTTTCACTAGTGTAAAATTTGTAAGGCACCACAAAGCCACTTGAAAAATAGACTCTTTAGCTTATGTTATGTTAAGAACAGTACAATGTCAATAGTGGTAACAGGGGACACAGCATTAGTGACTTCCTCAAAAAAATTATACTGGCCAAGTAAGAAATTACAGCTGTATAAGCCTACAGCATTGGACACATAGGCCAAAGCAGTATCACCCACTGGGAGACAAGAGCTCTTAGTGAATTGGAAAAAAGTACAACTTAAAAGCAGAAGAATCACAATGTTTTCTGACACACTCTTTTGATCTCTCATTAGCTCATTTCTTATGCAGTCAGAGGTGAGTTGGCACTGCCACAGAGATTGCTGTGGAATTGGAATCCTCAGCATGGGGAGAAAAGCAGCACACAAAGTGGCTGAGGCAGATGGTACTGGCTTATCTTGGGGACCTGCTGCATTCCCCCTGCAGCCAGCTGCTGCCTGCTGAAACCCTAAGAAAGCACTGTTAGTTGGATCACCCTTCAACCTCTACTGTCCCTTGGCTCTTCAGTGTGGTAGTTCACGTCTCATGACTTTGGTTGTTTAAAGACCTTGGCATGCAATTCATCAAATCAAGAAGGCTGTGGGTTCCTATCACTGCAGACCACTGGGCTGTGCTGCCCTGTGGCAGCTGCATTTGCTACAGATCTGATCTCTTTATTTGAAAAAGCAGCAGTGTTTAAAAGTTCTGATTAAGTCATGATTGTCTGACACCTCTATACTGTTTTTCAAGTCATAGCAGTCAATCAAATAATTAGTGGGCCTAGCCAGGTGTCTCCAAATTGCCTGAGCTCAAGATGAATTTACTGGAAGCTGACCTCAAGGTGGCTTTTCATTTCACACATGAGCAACTTATTGATGATCTACAGTCCCCAAATCAACATTTTCCACTCACAGAGATAGTTTAAATCACCTAATGAGTATGCTGGCCTTTCAGTTTCACCGTATAGTGATAGGAGACCACATATAAAGGTGCACCGTAAATTGTGGTATAGACAGGAGCTATGGAGTTGGCTTTGCACCCCTCAGTCATGTTGGGGTTCATCTACCCATTCAAGGGGTTGCCTACAGTGAGCAGTCCCTTTAAAATCAAGAACATTTCTTGACTGAAGTAATATTTATTACAATGCCAAGTGGCAGAATGTGACACTGAGAGGTTCTTCTGACTTAAATTGCCTTATATATGTACTCAAATTATAAAAGAACTAATAATACAAGAATAACACCATAAAAGTCCTTAAAAAGAAAATACAGATTTATATTGTCTCTCAAGTCTCTGCTTATTGAGAATGTGAGAAACGCACAAACAAAGTACAAAATTGACTACTTCTAAAAATTGCAGCCAAGACAGGCAAATGAAGTGCTATTGTAAATTCAGAAGATAATTTTCCTGAGTAGTGGGTGATTGCTGGAGTTGTGAGTTCACAAGCCTAGCACTGTCTAGAAAGAAAAGAAGTGCAGTTCACTTAAACATAGAGAATGCCTGTTGACGGGTACAAGAAATAGCACTTTAAAAGAAATAAATACTGATCCATCACATCATCTCATCTCCATTTTTAATAGCAGTATGTTTTGTCAGGAAAACTATTCATTATTCACAGCAAAAACAGTTATTCAAGAATCTCGTTTTGTTCTTGCTGTTCTGCTGCTATGCAGTCAGGCTTCTCTATAGCTGTTGCTATCAGAAAATGTTTACTCCTGGTTCTGGTACAAAATGCAATAATTTGATTATTTACAAGGAGCAATAAAGCAAGTTATTAAACACTGAAAGCTATACTGTGTGAGCCTAATATTCAAACCCAAAAAACAGTTGTTTAACAGAGGTATTTTAGCAAAAGGGAGAGCAAAATAGCACATGGAATGAGGGACTTCTCTACACAGTATTGACTGGAAAGCTGTTATCTATCTTCAGACAAGTCACAGAAATATGAAAACACTCAAAAATGCAAAACTAGTGAAAGACTGGACAGCTAAATTCTTGCATGCTGTCTTCTTTTAGAAAAGACACACATTTTAATGCAGAATTTACCTGTCTTGAACAACCTCCTGTCCTTCAGCAGCCATACATACAACACCACGGCCCGCCCTGTCACCCTCCTGTCCAAACAAGACTAGTGAAGGCAACAGGGGACACACAGTGGTCACGAACACTAGTTACAGACTCTGTTCAGCTGCCAGAAATGCACCTGGCACAGGTAGTTGGCAACTAAGTCTCCCACAACTATTCCTAGCAGCACAGTTTTGGAGTTAAGAGTTGGCCACAGACCAGACCCAACAGGTAGTTTGATGAGGCCATCCCAGCTGCAGCTACACTCTCAAGTAAACACTGCATCTCAGGCCCCCTGGCACTTCATGTGCTGAATCACACACTGCTGGTGCTGTGTCTTCCTGTCCCTGCTGTGCAACATGCAGAGATGCGCCATCAATGTTTGCCAGCAGACACAGGGAAAATGACGTTGCCCCCCAGGATAAGCATGTGCTGGCTGGTACCTTGCTGGATGTTTACAACAGTCCTGTGAAATGCTTCTGCAAGGCTAGTTAGACTCCAGGTCTCCGTTCTGGCACATCCCTGGTTTCCTCATGGCTATAATTCAGTCCTTACCTGTCCTCAGCCAAAAGGCACAACTTCTCAGATAACGACAGTCATTTCTAGCACCAGATGCTATGTGAGATGCCTCATTCACTCAATTTAGACTAAGTAGATTTGAGACTTTGAAAAATACATGGATTTTTGTTTTTGAAATCACCTCTGTATGGGATGCAAGTTACGTTATATCAAACAGACTCACTTTGCCCATGTTAAATGGCTACTTCTGCATTGCACAGCCTCCAATGTCTCCAAGAACTGTGTGTTCATCAAGTCTCTCTGGGCCTTTTTTCCAGGCAGAGAAAGACTCAGAATTACGTTCATCAGTGTAAATCGAGAAACACTGTCATCCAATACTTTTTGCTTCCGAAAGTGAAGTCTTTGCAAAAGGCTGTGTAAATGTTATACCACAGGTTTGTAAACTCCTTTTTATCCCCACAGAGGTCCATGCAAAAGCATTTGGAAAACAAATGCATGAGCCAGTTTTTTGTAGGCTGTCCCTAACGTTACATTACAAATTAGAGTTTAATTCTGTGGGCCTTGTTACTGGTTTGATTTCCCTACATCTCCAAGATCAGAATTTAATACAGGCTTATATAAACTTGCTGCACTTTTTTGTGGGGATGATGATGTAAGAGCAAAAGTTTACAAAAACTCTTTATCACAAATCCAATACAGACAATGATTTTCCGTCCTGGTGGAACCAGGGAGCTGGAACAACCAATCTCAATGAGGAGCTGCATCTGTTACCATGGCACCTCAGCAGGTCTGTAAATTAAGAGTCCACAAAACTAAGACAATTAAACTCATTGCACTGCATTTCAGATGCCGCTGTCAACTATGCACTGCCTGTCTTGTGAGATGGGACTGTATGTAAGCGCTTTTAATTGTGAGTTAATTTACTCTAATTTGGAAAGTCTCTCTCCTGTGTGGCCCCTTCTCCTCACGTAACAGCCACTTCTTTTCCCTGCCCTTGAGACAGAAGTTGTGCTGCTGTAATGAAAATTGAGCTTGGGCAAGCCTCCTACTATGTAGGTTTTCACAACTGAGCCAATTAGGAGGTTTCTCACTACACCAGGCAATGTCCTTCACAGTTTATGGCCTCGAAAGGTATTTTTTCCAGAGGTTGGTTCTTAAGTAATGGCACTATTGTAACTGAGGCTCGTGCTGGAGGGTTGTCACACCACAGAGATAGGGTTAAGTCGTGTTTGTTATTCATTAATGCCAATTCCAGTCAGCACTAGTTACAATGACTCAAATTCATAATGATGAAAGACTTTCGTAACTGCCCAAACTGTGCCTTCCAATTCCTAAAGGAACACTACAAAAAAGCTGGAAAAGGACTTTCCATAAGGGCATTTAGTGAGAGGACAAGGGATAACGGCCTCTAACTAGAAGAGGGAAGGTTTAGGTTAGATATTAGGAAGACATTCTTTACAGTAAGGGTGGTGAAGCACTGGAACAGGTTGCCCAGAGAAGTTGTGGATGCCCCATCCCTGACAGTGTTCAAGGACAGGTTGGACGGGGCTTTTAGCAACCTGGTCTAGCAGAAGGTGTCCGTGGCAAGGGGGTTGGAACTAGATGATCTTCTCTTCAAGGCCCCTCGCAACATAAACCATTCTGTGATTCTATGATTCTGTGCTTAGATCAAGTCTCATGCTTAGATCAAGTGACTAAGTCAAAAAACTACAACTTTTCCACTGCTGAATCCAGCAAGTTCAGTCATATGCTGTTCAATATTATCAGAATCAATACAGATCTTTGATTCGTTTCTTTTTCTCCTCTCTCTGTTGTTAATAGCACCTCAGGGTATAGAGCTGAGCCTAGGCAGCTGAAATGGTGTCTTGCTCTACAGTCCTTAGTTTGGTTCCCTGCTCTTCAGACCCTTCTGCTTCTCTCTTCCCAAAGGGCTGCATCCCTGCATACCAACTCCTGCGCTTACCCAAAGTAGGCCACTGCAATTCACTCAACAGGCAGAAATGAATTAGATGAGAACTGTAAGGAAAGATGAGCAGTAGACCCTGTGCAAATGAGGTGAGACCATGTAGCCATGACAGAAGGGAAGGAGGTAGAAATGCTGACAACAACTAATAGTTGTTTTACCTGTTCCATGTAATTTGCAGTCCTAGGGATTATCAAAGTAAAAGCTAGGTTTTAGCCATAACGAATAAATCATAAGGACTGGGGTTATTTTGTTGTTTGTGGTCGAGAAGACCTGCCTATGAAGAAGTCTGCTGTTTTCCAGTATAGCATCAGGGCTAATGAGGAAAAATAGCAAAATGAAAAGGCCAGTTGGTGTAACGCAGGCAGGGGAGAGGTCCCATGAGAAACTTGAGCAACTTCACATGCATAAAGAGGTTGAATTAATTAGATAAACAAATGGGAAAGACTACAGAAGCCACATGAGAGGCATAAATTATTGTGCCAAAGAGAAAAAACCAAGATCAAAATCCACTTTCAAAATGAAGGTGGCATTTTCATTTGGAAAATTTATCTTGTTTTCTTGCCCCACATCCTGAAGGGCAAAATTTCGAAAGGCAGAATTTGCAATACCTTTTGTTACACCTTGGGTACTCACAGTTAATTTTTGTCCTATGTAGGCATCGGTAACGCACATGGCTTTGTCTTTTTCACTTTCAGTGGTACTGATGCTCTACTTTTACAGGTAATTCATCAATTAGGCTACACACAAGGGCAAGGGACACAGAAGTGTCCGTGGATGGGAAATGTGTAGCAGGGTGACTTAGTGGTCCCAGCTCTCACCCAGCCCAAGAGGGCTTATGCAGCACAGTCAAGTAAGACAAGAAAAGGAGCACAGATTCTGAGTCTGCTTAGTCCAGCTCCTCCAGGCTCACATGGAGATCTTCAGCATAGGAACTACCTCTTTATTAGTCAGATAAACAGACTACCTGAGCTGATGGGAACTTGGGCCATTTGCTGTGACAGTTATGGAGATGGGTGAATTTAGCATCTGACCACACTGAGACATGTCCAGGTTTGTGTAATGGCTGTGCTGGGTCCCATGACAGGAGGTGGCTCACACAGCCATCTTTGCTTGCCATTTCTCTTTAGGGCCATTGTTCAAAACTGTCCCTTTGTACCCTTTTTGTGAAGCCTCCCTAGCCATCCACCACTGAGCATCTCTCCCATCCTCCTTCCCTGTTCACTGCTGGCAGCAGCTGTGCCCAGTTCTCACAATTAGTAAGTACAACAGCTAAAGTCTTCTGCAAATCCAGTTACCTGGAAAGGTAGCATGGAAACATTTCGCCTTAACATTGTTGTGTCCAAATAATACCTTGTATGCTAATTCTGACAGTTCCCTAGTCTAGATCTCTCTGTTGATTTCACCCTCTAGAAATGCTTTCTTCAGCATTAATCTTTAATGTATACCAATCCATTTGCACTAGTCTTTCTGTAATTCATCTCGTCTTTTCTTCTAGCCTGATAAAGCATTCAAAGATACAGTTTCTGCAAAAAATGCTATGTAAAATAAAGACGAATTTTCCTATATTTTTATCTTCAGGAAATGAAAGAATGGTGGGAATTAAATCAATAGCCATTATGAAACATGAAACAAAATTACTGAAAAAGGTTACCTGATTAATACATTCTTTCTTCTCTCATAATCTAATATCAGATACAAAAACAGACCTAGAATAGCTAGGAAATTATTTCAATTTGTTTTACAAGGAAACCTTTACTAGAATGACCAATCTACTGTATAAAATAACCTATATCGAGCAGTTACTGTGCACTTAGACTTTGAAACTGGAGTAACCATTACATTGCAATCAGCGAATGAATTTGATATATGTGCAAATGAACACATATTAAATTCAAGATAATCCATTCACTGATGAGTAAAATGCATATCTTGACTCAGTTAAAAATGCCACCATGGATAATGCAATATCAGGTCTCCTGGGAGTTTGGTAGAGCCTTAGAGTTACAGCCACTGGAGTCCAGGAGATATTACTGAAAAATTGAAAAAAAAAACAAAAACAAGACACTAAACTGTACTTGCTTCATATTTTCCAAGACAAGAAACAGAAGGCAAACTAAAAAAAGTATTCTTTTTGCCTGGGACAGGATTACTTTTATTATCAGTACTAGTTTAAGCCCCCACAGCATCTGAGTACTGCAGTTCATATCCCACTAAGATTACTGCAGTTAGTCATTTCCTTCTAGAAGCAGCACATTTCAGCTTCACTCAGCTCACTCAAACAGCACTGCTGTATTTTCTTCCTAGTCTGAGTTGATACAACCACCCTAATGAGCGACCATCTATAGTTTAAGCAGGTGCAATACATATGCTCTGCTTCACCCATGTTTTCACTCCTTTGAGAGATCTTCTTTTAATAGCTTCTCACTTTTCTTCCTGCCCATTAAATAGAGCACTGACTGCATGATCAAACCGCTTCCCTCTGTTTCACATTCTTACTGCTATGTAGAGAAGCACTGAGGCTTCTCAGGGCAGTTCAGTGTAGTGTGCTGTTACAGGCAACATCACTCTCTGGCAGTCTTCTCCTGGTTTTGCAAGTCCTTGTCTCCTTATTCTAAAGTTACATTCAGAATCAGAGTTGGCATTCCCGAATTATTACTTTGTTTCAAGAGCTGTCTTTTGGCAATGTACTTTTTTATTCCTTTTCATCTTTTTACATGTGTTTTTTAGCTTTTTTTTTCATAGGGGTGTGTTGCCATATTCTATGGCAAACCACATGAACCAATTCCAGATTACATTTGAGACCAAAATTATTGGTGCATCTGATACTTGGTTCATTTGTGCAGATGTAAGTATAGGCTGAGGCATACCAAAACCAGAGGCAGCAGGCCTTTACAAAGCAGATGGGTCTATATTGGCAATCAGCTGGGCTCTGCTCAATAGAAGTACAGCGTGTGAAGTCTCAGTACGTATTTCTGAAATGGGAATGTTGTGGTGCTTCATCCAAAGCGAAGCAGTAATTCTTATCCAGCCTTCTAAATGGTACCAATTGTGCTGTTTTGTATGTGGTGAAGCTGCTAAGAAAATTCTCTTAAGGCGTAGACTTCATCATATATAACTTCAGCTACTTAAAATATAAGTATTTGTGTCAGGTGGTTATCTGTGCTCCTCTGTAGTCAATGGAGAAGCAGACACTTCCAGATACTTTCTACATCTACTGTGAAAGGGGATGAATTACCTTATGATGGTATCTTTTTTTTCCCACTGGCTACAGAGGAAGCCTAGATGAGGAAGTACCTATGCAGCCAAAATCAACATCTTGTCAATAATTCTTTCATTCCCTTGATGATGGCTGCTCTGATTTGTGCTTTTTCTTCTTCAGTTTGGAACTTCCCTTCATTCATTTGCCTTGGACTCAAAAGGGAGGGAGGGTAGTAATGTGGAAGGAGAGAAGGATGCCTAGAAGAAGACAAAGTGAAGTTGTATAGAAGAAAAAAAAATCCGGATTTCACAGCAGGAGAAATGCTAATGGTTTTGGAACCAGCCTAAGCTGGCAGAGACACTTCAAACTGGTAAGAATTCCCCTTTGCAAACATCAACAAAAGCATTTATCTAAAAATGTTTAAAAATTTTTACACGTCTGAGGACATAAAATTCACCTATTTTATTTTAAGGATCTATTTATTCACCTATATTTATTTTAAGGAAAGGCAATAAAAGTGAGAGAAATTTAGATTCGCTGATCAGCAGTGCTGACATTATAGTCACGTACTTCCTTTCACGGATGCTCTGTTATTGATTAAACTGGAACAAACTCATATCATCACTTCAGCAGAGATAGCTGTTCAGAGCAGTAGGAGAACAATAAAGCAAAAATACATAGCACTCTGTGTGTCATAAAAGTTGATGCTTCCTGGTAAAAAATGGTGAAATTGACACAGCTCAGTGTTTTATCAGCAAGAAGCATTTTTACACCAAAATCTGTGTTTTGATAAATCATCTTTCATTATATAGTGACTGCATTGGTTTCTCAAGACACACACACTCTTTACCAGAAATGCATTACAATTACAAGATTTCATGTAGTGAAGTTCTACCTGCAGAGTCTGGAAGACTGTACCTGGCCCTCACGGATGCTCAGCTATTTAATTTGAACTCGCTCTTCAACAAGAGGCTCAGAAACCACCTGTCCTTTTCACAGGGCACACCTTACCTCACTCCCTCTACCATGCACACATGAGCATTTATCCCAGATTCCTTACCGAGACTTTCTATCTATCTTGTGCTCCTGCTTGCTGAGGAGAGTGGCTTCTTTGCTGTTCCACAAACACATTTCATGGGTCATAAAGTTTACTTTGGCTTTCAACTGTGCAACATTAATGTTTTCATTACATATACAGCCCAAGAAAACAAACTGGCAGTTAAAAAGTGTCCTATTATGCACTTAATTCTGTGTGCTGTTTCCAAGCACATATCTTAGAGGAACCACATCCCAAAAGACTTGCACTTACTAAGACAGAAGACTTAAACTGAATTGGTGGCTTGAGTGCCTGATTCAAAAATGGTGCCAGCCTTCAAAAGTTAGGGCGTCAAAAATAACCTGTACTGGTGCACATATATTTTCATATATATATATATACATATATCTTATGCATGCATCTCCCTTCTGCTTCTATAGAATTTAAGCTTCCGGAAGCAAACTGAAGTAACTCTTGTTGCCAAAAAAAAGCTCTCTGAATACAAACCAAAATATCCCTTTTCAAAATTTTCCCCTTTGGAATCAGTTTTCCATTTCTTTCTACCAGTGGTAACAGCAAAAATGTGGTAGTTTCTTATCTGAAACTGAGCTAATGCTTTGTTGTGTCACAAGCTGAGGAATCTGCAAAGGCTACTGTGTGGGACTGGTACAATTAATGGTCCAGCACAGGTCTGTGTGAGAGGGCAAGAGCTACAGAGCTGGGCTGCAAGTGGATGTACTTGGTGGCACCTCTCTTTGTATGTCAGACACACACAGCCCTGATTATGGAACACAGAGATCACTACAGACCTGACTGTACTTCCCATTGCAGCTTTACTAGCTCAAACACCCTGGCAGACACATCTATGAAGAGTGTAAAAAGCATTTTCTGCAATAATCAGCGACACAGTGGCATAGACTTTTTTGTCATTATGACAGCTATTTGCCAGCACGTGTCAGCTGTAAATACCTACTTGCACATACATTACAGGTTATATATTATATGTTTATAATGTCATATTAAATTTCTATATTATAATACTTACATACAAACAGATATTTGCCATGACTAGCTGATGAATCTGCACTGGTAAAATCTGAAAGTATAGACCTGTAGTTACATGATGTGAAAGGCTGATCCACCAGGAACTAGACAATAGAAGAGCTGAAACATCTCCCACACTTCCTTTGGTAATTCACACAGCGAGAGCATCTATTTTTATCTTTGAGTCAAATTCTCAAACACTGTGGGGAAACTTACACTATCTAACTTCAGGCATTTAACTCACTGACAGCACTTAGATTAGGTTTTCACAGAACAGTGAGTTGATAAAACACTTTATTTCCAGCAAAAGGGACAAGCCTTGTTCTGTCCTTCCACATATTCCTTTCTACTCTCAGCCATGCAGCCTAACCAGTTACTTTTGCTACGTATGATGCTTACTAGGCTATAAACCTTTTTACTCACTTAACCAGTGGAAACTATTTCTGGCTGGAGCAAGGAAGATGAGAAGAAGGAATCAGCAAAATAGAGGAAAGAAGAAAGAAGAGGACAAAGGAAGATCTCTCTGTATCAGTGGATATTTACATTTATTACAAATTGGAAATCCTCACATTAAATGCACAAGGTCAAAGAACTGCATTAAAAAAATCTAAAAATACTTTACTCAGTCCTTTATTCATGGAATATATAACACTAATAAGAGCAAAATGTCTCTCATATTACTTTGCTAACTAAAATAAATTAGAATAAATAATAAATAAATAAATAAAATAAATTAGAAACAACTTTTCAACTATTTACATTTTCTTTTGTCTTCTTTTAATTTTACTTGTCTTCACTTCGGATGGTGCTTTCATATCCACAGACATATCACCTGTCCTCCTCCTCTTTAGCTGACATAACTGAGCCTTCAAAACATCTCCAATTATTCATCTCACTTCTACCTCGACTTTGCTGAATATTTTTCTGCATTACAAGGAATAACACAGACTTCCCAGACTACCACTTTCCAAATCCTTCCTAGAAAGGATTAAAAAGGGGTCTCAAAGCCGATTCATGCAAAATAAGGAAGCTAATGCCCAAGACTGCACCACATTCATAGCACTAAAGGAGACTGGACAGTCTATACATAGGCTGCTCTGCTCTAAACTCAAAACTTAACAGAGTTATAGTATGATATCTTTTGTAATCTCTTCAGTATTACAGAAGAGAAAGATAATTTTCACTTTACACAGGATTTTTCTTACCACACTTTAGCTACTTAAAACTCCAGAGTCTAGTCTAAATCACCCTTCCAGGTTCCTTCCAGAACCTAAGAAGAGAACGACATGCTTGCAAAGGCCACCTCATTAGAGAGGTTGGAAGACCTAGGCATGAGAGAGTGGGAAGATGCTCTCAAAGAATAAGCTGCTTGAACTTCACAGCTAATGAGATTCTTTCATATTTTGAGAAGAACAAAGACATCTAAAGAGCCACTCCAGCTCATGCAACTATCAGTGTCAAACTATACTGATTATCATGATATAAATCTCCTTGTCTGTTTCTGAATTGTGCAGTTAGATCACACCACAAAACCTAGAACACATTTATGACTGAAGAGGGATTAGTAGGTCTTTTCAGTTTCAATCATTTTAAAGGTGCTAAACAAGACAAAGATGATTGATAATTTGCTCCATCATTATAATTTCTACATCAGCATTAAGTTTTTCCCTGAATTATGTGAAATATGAGCACACAAAAAATCAACAATGAAAGAAAGAAGTGCTGTTGACTTTGTCAGAATCTTGAGTTCATAAGAGAAATTATACCTTGGTAATGACAAAAATTGCCTTTATATTATCTGCATTTCCCCTGCACCATAGCAAAGACTTTTTCCATTTATTTGCACAGGAACATCAAAGACATTCTCAGGAGATCTACAGAATTTCAGTGGTTTTTCTTTATGTAAACAAGTTGCTTTAATTAGCTCAATATACGATATGAAATCTATCAGTAATTAGCATCTTTGACCAAAATCTGCACTACAGCCAGTCTCTTTCAGAATGTTTGATTGGCATGAAAAAGTAGATGAAACAAAATAGGTTCGAACTGAGCAGATTAGGTACACGTGGCAGTATTTTTTTTTGGTGTACATGTTAATAACCACCACATTTACACAAAATGCCCAGTGGGCATTTTCTGATGGACATTATCTATTTACAAGATATATCGGTTTTGAAAAGTGAAAGAGGTTTAGCTCTTCTGAAATCTGGCTCACACATGTAACTGCTTCAAAAAAGCTTTTATTCTGAAACAGATGCAAATCTGGTGGCAAGAGATGACATTGAAGTACTACCGTGACATATGTGTGAACACAGGGAAGGAATGCATGCATTGCCAGAGAAGTCTATCAACTGACAAGAAAAAAGAAAATTACTGCTTTGTTTCTCCAGCTTTTGCTTGAGTTGCTTTTCAACACTTCATTTGAAATCTAACTCTTGTTCACAGAGATTGGGAAGCAAGCATATTAAGGCACCTAAACTTAGCATCCCTTGAGAAGCCTGAATAAATAGCTTTGCCTTTTCTGTCTGTGTGCAGAGCTCCATGTTTTAACCTTTCTTATGTTTTCAAATTCTGTTTTTGTCCATCTCTCTGGACAAATCATGGGCCAAACTGAGCCATGTGAGCATTAGATTTATACCTGAGTATGCTAGTCATGTCAGCAAGAAAGTTAAATGTTTGTTAGCATGAAGAAAACATGAGGAAGACTCAGTAGTGGATGAATTTGGGTTTCAGACCTGCTGCAGACAACTGCCTCCAGATTGTGCCTAAGTACCAAGGTTTGTGCTAACTCGGATCTCATGAGGGGTCAATCCTGCAAGTTGGGGGAGGTGTAGGTTGAATAGCAGGAATAAGTTCTTCACCCAGATGGTGCTTGTGCACTAGAACAGGCTCCCCAGGAAAGTGACCATGGCACCAAGCTTGTCTGAGTTCAAGAAGTCTTTGGAAAATGTTCTTGGGCACATGGTGTGACTCTTGGGGTGTCTTGCGCAGGGCCAGGAGTTGGACTCGATGATCCTGATTGGTGCCTTCCAAATTAGCATATTCTATGACCCTTGCCCATCCTCTCTGTGTCCTTTATGCTCCTGTACGTCGCCCCGCTCCCTCCCTGCCTGTGCTACTCTCTGCCATAGCTGTGCTGCTGTCAGTGTGGCTCCCACGGCCCTAGTGAGGGCTCTTGCAGGCAACATTATGATATTGCAAACATTCAAAACCCTGACAGCTATTATGATGCCCTTGCAACTCCCAACCACTCTTGTAGGCACCACAGCTTCAGTATGTTCCTTTTCAGCCTTGCAAACAGTATGGCTTGGTGAGGCTGGCATTGGAAAGACTTGTGAGTGAAACTGTGAGCCAGTGCTTGGTTTATCCATTGGGTTAGCTAAAACTACATGCATGGTGTCATATCGACATTGCACATTTAGAGAGTGCTTCATTTCTAGGTGCTAGCTCATGCCACCTCCACACATTTTCTGAGCAGAAACCTGTTACAGCACTCCCCCAGCACGAATTTCTGCTCTCAGCTCAACTCTGCTGCCATGAACCCCCCGCACACCCAGCCTTCCCCACTTCTGTATGTAATTTCAGCATCTCATTTCCTGATTGGAAATACTTTGTACTGTAATGTGAGGAGATGGAAAACAAGCAAACAAGCAAGGACACTTCATGTCTTACAATCAAATCCATTTGATTTGAGCAGTATCATATTTCCACCTATCCAGCTAGAGTAAGTGTGCCTTTGAAATGAAACAACATACAGCTTGATAGGCTGCTCTTCAATCCATAACCTGCCTTGCAGGTTTCAAGAGAGGCAAAAAGGGACTGCAACACATTATTCTTCAATGCCTTCTGTTTGCCACTTAGAAACATCCCAAGTCAGTGAAAATCTTCAGTCAAAGCTGGTGCCAGGCTTTGCACAGCAGAGCCAAGCACAAATGCTAAGAGCTGAAGTGAAACCATACTACTCAATGAGGCAGAGCCTGCTTCTGCAAGCAGCAGTTCCTTTGAATTAAGCATTATACCTTGGTCAGCACATTGAACTCCCACTGTGGGCCCTGGGATGCCAAGAATAAGGTCAAAGAGGTGCAGTATTATTAATGTCATGTTTTAAGAACAAACCATTGTCCATTCTGCCTAACCGTGCTTACATTCTTTCTCAAACTCCCTGCTCATCAGTTACTGAGTGCTGAGGTTTTGCTGTACTAGTTTTGCTAGTCATTATATATTTTATATTGCATTTAGCATTTCATCAACCATGAAAGAACCTGGACTTACAGAGGACAGCTCACAAGGAAATAGAATTTCAAGACAAAAAGAGAAACAGGTTTAAGCAGAAAAGTCAATTTAAAATGGGGGGAGGGGGCTTCCTAGATCAATTGAATCTGTCTTCATTTTCAATTTAGACCACAAATAAAAAATGAAGTATTGAGTCATTACAAGAGCAAGACAATTGTCAGAGCTATATTGAGTTAAATTCTACTGCAGCAACTGCTCAAAGAAAGTCTAGGTAAAATACAAGCAGTTGAGTAAACTATTTCTTTTCCTTCCCACTCCCTTTTGTCTTGCTGCACTGTATAGAATTTTTAGTTGCAGGAATATGACATTTATGCTACATTTCCATGCTTATATAAGGCTTTACAATCTTACTCATGGCTGCAAATTTGTTAAAGCTGCCCTAAACCCTTTCAATCAAATATACTCAGTTATGTCCCAGGGAATAATTAGCACCCTCTGTTGTGGTATGGCATAAATCCTTTCAATCTGATTTCTGCAACATTTGAAACAAACAGCTCAGCCTCAGCAAAGACAGTGTTAAAAGACACACAGTGGATGGTGCTCAAGGCAGGAAGCATAATTAAACTTTCTAGTTATTCTTCCAGAAATCCAATCTTTCAACAGCCAAATCATAACTACGTGTTAATAGCAGGAAGAAGTTTTCCTTGTTCCATGCTGGGATATGCAAACAGGCACTAATACCAAACACGCGGGACACTTATTTTTCCACAGTCCTTGTGTAAATGACACAACATGCTGAGAAATACACCTTATAGCTTTTTCAGACATTTTACTTTCTGCTAAGGGCAGAAGAATAGAAAAACTACGAGGCAGATTAGAAGAAAATGGAAAAATAAAACAACCCTAAAATGTTATACTTGTTAGTAAAGTAGCATGAATGCTGTGGAAGATAAAGCTCTTTTCATCTGCCCACCACTGAGTCTGCAACTTGGAACCTGCTGTTCATTCTGGTCTCTAATGTAGAAATCAGGGGCAATAGTTCTTTAAAAACTGACCTGCTGTAGATTTTTGTCTCATAGGTCATGTCCCATTTGGATTCTCTACTGTTTAATAAGTGGTGAGCTGACATTGCAACCTTTACCACCATGGTGGAACTAAGTCATAATTCTCTCCTCTACCCACCTGTGAATTTTCATAAAACTTGAGGGAACTGCACACCCTTGAAGTCTCTACCACCCTCCTGAATTTGCCTGAAATTGGTCAACATGTTAAAAAAATGGAATAAGGAACAGAGAAAGACACAGACAAATATTATGGTTTTATAAATCTTATTCTTTTGGAAACAAAAGTTAAAAGCAAAGAAATACTTGTAAATACACCACTGACACTTAAAGGCAATGCGAAAAAAAGAGTGATATTACGAAAGAAATTTGCCTACAAATAGTGAGAACATGACTACATTTTACAAAGAACAAAATAGGAAATGACAACACACTACTTGTAAGTAAAATAGCTACTTGTTAATAAAATGCAAAGTAATCCATAAGTACCTTAACACCACTCTTGATGTATACCAGTGAAATCTCTGCATTATGAAATTAATGATATTTCTTGATGCTTGTATATAATCAGTCTACTGTAAAGTGCGCTTTGGACATGCTGTTATTCAACCAAGACTTCTATTTTTTGCAAGCAGCAAGGAAAGTGTTAAAAAGTTCCACAAATTCCTTCATCCTGCTTCAGACACCTTCCTTTACACCCCAGAGACTTTCTATGACTTCCTCATATAAATAAAAGCAAAGGATTAGGAAAGTCAAGCTAAATCTACAAACAAATCACACAGTATCTCAGATCCTACCTGACATAGCCCAAGAATCTTGATGGCAAGAGCTATGTTTTTTTTTTTCTTGTTTAACACATATAGTTTCAGGAAAGTGTTCCTGACTTAAACTACTTGTGCAGGATGAGATCAACTCTTAGGGTGGAGCTGATCATGTAGCTTGTTGATGCTCAAATTGGTATTTTGCTCTCTACCCATCCTTTTCCCAGCTACACGGTCCTGGACAAGATCTGGCCCTATCTAATCCTGCCCTTGGTCAATGCAACTCACTAAACTAGCAGAAAAGTAAATTCAGTAAAACATAGCAAGTTGCTTTTGTCTTGCCTTGTACAAATTAAGTCACTGGCCAATTCATACTTCTCATTCTCTAAAGCTTCTCAGAAGTGGCGAAACAAATGACTAACATTTTGAGGCAGATGCAGCAGTTTTAAGTCAGCTGAAAATCTCTGCTTCTCATGTTTAATACATTCTGATCCAAAAAAAAACCCCTAAATATGAAAAGGGCTGTTACTTACTATTTGTCTTCTGTTTTCTACCAGGTAGATGCCAACAATTCCTAGGAAAGATCCAAAGCCAAGCTAAGGCAAAGAACAAAATCAACAGAAATGCATGAGGTCAGCTTATTTGGTCAACATACCAACAACATACAGAGATATCTGAGCTGATGCACCACAGAGATGGGCTAACTGGGGTGGATCAGTGGAAAAGGCGGAAGTTGCCGCTGGACATAAATCATATAATGTAACAGGCAATGGCCAGAACTGCAGCTCTTTGGTATTTCAGTGCAAAATTTGTCACATAGTAAACAGAAGCCCATATAGACATGTTTCTGTAACCTCACAACTGTTACCATTGTCACATATGGTTTTACACACTGTAAAACAAAAACTAGGTGAAGTTGGAGAAAAGAATACTTACGTTTAGTCCATACATCATTATTTTTGAAAATTGCAAAGCTTTAGGCAACTGCAAACAGTTTTCCTCAAAAAATCTGATGTGTTCCTGCCATGAAAATGATGCAAGTTCAAACCCTTAGAATTAGGTTTGTTTGACTAAACACTATCACAGATCCCAGAAAAACTCCTTGCTAAAATGCTAAAAGGACCAGTACAGTTAGCTGCATCACCAACAGCCACAGGAGAGAGACAGTAGGAAGGGACACTGAAGTAAGGTGGCCCTAATGTTCCTACCAGTGTTGCTTCAACACTGGCATGGCAGGAAAAGCCCTCTTCTTATGATAGGTCCATGAAGGTTTGGAGCAGTAGAAACACCTTGTTTTCATGGCTAACATGAAGTAAAGCAGCAACAGGTAAGACCAGCTTTTCATCAGACCTTCTTGGAGTCAGAATTCCCATTGGGCTCATGCTGACTTGGGAAAATGAGGTCTCCTTGGTGCCAGACACCTGCGACATAGCTGGTCACAGACTCAGAAGAAGCCACAGCAGGACTGCAGGTGTCAACAGGCTCTTTCCATAGGCCTCCCTCCTTGCCTTGCCTGGCTGCACGTTGCCCTGCAGTCAGCTCAGACTCAATTCCCCATCACTTCTATGCTCTTGCTCTCCTCTTCACTGGAGTGACACTTCTCCCTGCCCAGACAAAGCCTCAAATCACACCCTTGGGTTCCACCCAACCTACTCCATGGACAGGGCAAGACATTTCTGCTCAGGAATCTAAGCCCCTCTCTGGAATGAGGTCTCTGACTTGAGCTCCGAGTCTCTCCTCCAAGAACAAATTAAGTTTTTAAGGACTACATGTCCCAGCCAAGGGCTTGAGCAATGTCCATAAATTCCTTGCTGGTATGCACAACTGCTCACAGCAGAAAGCAAATCCCCTGCAAGCACTTTACGCGCTCAGAATCAGAGGAATCCGTCACTTACTTTCAAGAAAGCAAATGCAGGGAAAGGAGATTTACTCTTGAGTGCTTTGGGAAGATTTATGTGAAAGGGAGGCACAAGGACTAAGAGCAAAGACTTTGAAAGAGTGCGCAAGTGCACCCATGCTGACAGCAGAATAGTAGAGAGACTTGGAACCGTGAGCAAGGACACTCTGTTCGGGAGCCAGCAACTTCGTAAATTGAGATAACTACATCAAAACGCCACCTGGTTCCAAGCCCCATTTTTCATTCCAAAAGGAGCAATTCATAAAGCCCCATTTATGGCTGATGAAGGGGACACAAAATGGATCAATTTTATCCATATGAAGAAAAAAATAACCGAATACATAACAATAGCAATTAAATCTGAAGGAGCAGAATCATAGAGATCACAATATAAGCCATGGGATTGCTGAGATTGGTTTAGATGAGCTGCAGATGAGCTGCTTTTTTTGTCTGTTTAGACAAGAGGCTATTTGGCTTGCAAACTCTGGGAGTCTAGGTCAGTATGCTGACTGGGACAATTGGATCCTGTTGAAAGATTATAAGAATAGCAAACAAAAATAATACAAGCAGTAGTCATAGAGAAGTGACATTAAATATTTAAGTATGAATAATATTTATAAAGAAGAGAGACTGAAGAAGTTCCAACTCTGTATTTGCAGACCATTCCAAAAAGACAGCCCAAACTGATCATCAAGCAGTAATCTACTAAATGCAGACACCTTCCAAAGTGTAACATTATATTAACTCATCTACACACAGAAATGTTTTACACTCAATTACTTTGGATGCATAAATGCAGATAATACCTAGCTCTATAAAGCTAAATTTAGAAAAAAGGTTTTTTTCAAAACAAATGACACCACATATGCAGGGAAATTAAGGCACCTAACTCTTCTTGAAGCCAGTGGGAACTAGGCAGAGGCCAAATTATGTTATTGATCTAACCCTGAAGCCATGTTCTGCAGACGCTTCTCAATGCAAGTAAATCTGTGCCAGTGGATTGTGTTATTCACCTTCATAGGTGTTTGCAAGGTAGGGTTAATTCTGAATGTTTTTTAAGAAAAAAACCTTTACCTAAGGTCAGTGGAGATTTACATATCATCCACCAGCTGTGAAATTAATATTTTACTACTGAATTCTATGAGAATTAGACCTTATTTTTAATTTAAATGAACGCTGTCCTCATAATCTTTCTTTCCTCTGAGAACAGCAGTTAAATATGTAGTGCTGAATTCACTCCCCTGGCTTTAGGTATCTAGAAGTTTGGGATCAGTGCTGTGTTGGTTTTCTAAGCTCCCTCTACTGTCAGCAAAGAAGAGAAGCACCTTTTGGGGGCTATTCAGCTCATCCTGAAAGAGGTGGCTGACTGTGCAGAGGAGGAGAGTCCATCTCAAAGTGATGATGGGAAGTGATTCTGCCCCTCCACTCCACTTTGTTGAGGCTCCACCTGGAGTACTGCATTCAGTGGGGCCCACAAAATAGGAAGGACATGGACCTGCTGGAGCAAGTATAGAGGAGGGCCACAAAGATGATCAGAGGGCTGGAGCACCTATCCTTGAGGACAGGTTGAGGGGAGGGCCGTTGTTCAGCCTGGAAAAGAGAAGGCTCCAAGGGGACCTTATAATTGCCTTCCAATTCCTAGAGGTGCAGTACAAGAAAGCATGCCATGACAGGAAAGGGGGAATGGCTTCAAAATGAAATGAGGTAGGTTTAGATAAAATATCAGGAAGAAATTCTTTACTGTGAGGGTGGTAAGGCCCTGGAACAGGTTGCCCACAGAAGTTGTGGATACCCCCTTCCCAAAGTATTCAAGGCTAGTTTGGATGGGGCTTTGAGCAACCTGGTCTAGTGAAAGGTGTCCCTGCCCATGGCAGGGGGGTTGAGATGATCTTTAGGGTCCCTTCCATCCCAAACCGTTCTGTGATTCCATGATAGTCCCTCTGCCAATGCTGCACTGGAGTCAATCACCTCTGGCAGTGAGGCAGGAACACAGCAGTCCTGTCACACACCTCTTACAAGGCTTTTGGAAAGATACCATTTAAGATTTGCATAGAACCTTTAACTCTTGCTAAATGTTTGTGATATTTAGTATTTGATGACATTTATGGTAACAATTACCCATCGCTCTTTCTCAGTTACTTCAAAAGTCCATCGCACGTGCACAAAAGAAATCTGAATGTTATGAAAATTATTTAGCTCCAATAATATTTTGAGAGGGAAAATTATTAAAAAAAGGTTTTATTTTCAAAGTGCTCTAATAAATTCTTGCTATTCTACCTGGTCACTAATGACTCCAAGATTCAGAAAAAAAATTGAGCAGATGATATTTTTCAGATGACTGAATAGACATTGGGTTATTCCTAAAAGAAAATAAATGCTGAAATAACCTGTTTTGTGCACATGGGTGGGTTTATTACCTGTTACACTTGTTAAAGACAACAGTTTAAAAATGAAACTTCTTTCTAGGGAATGAATGCAGATAATGAATGTGGTCTTCTAAAAGATTTTAATTCAAATTACAGAAGAAGAAGAGACTTTTATCAGTATTAATCTATCTATTTTAGGTTACTGAAAGGGAAATTCATTCTTTTAAGATCTTATTCTTAGAACTGGTTTTTGTTCTATTTTTAAAACACCACTTCTCATATATCATTATTCCAAAATTATCTTTCTGAAAGTCCTGTTCTCAGCATGACACTAAGATGTAAGAGGACTTGTTTAGGAGGAACAATTCTAACTCACAAATTATAAATGGAAATGCAAAATGTATGCACAGTATTAAAAGATACATATTCCTCTTCTCTGGACATTTAATTCCATAGAGAACAAGAAATAACGGTACTTTACAACATATTTTGTCAGTGGCGGAACCACATACCTAAGCAGGTGTCTATGTGAATTTCTTCCTCCACTTTGCACCCTTTACCTCCTCTTGGCTGACTCGGGGTGAGGTAAACGGGCCCTTCTCTATTTGCTGCCTGTACTGCTCTTAGTTAAAACTCAGCCCAGGTATTTAAGCTTTTTTTTTTTTTTTTTTAACTCCATGGATTTCTGTGCTTTTGGATATGACTGATCCCTTCTTCTGAGATCAGAAAGGGCCATGGGGGTTGAAACAATAAGGGGCTGTCAGAGCTACTCCCCCCAGAAGTCACAAAGGCATCACAGGGCCAAGCAGGTGGAGCTCAAACCTTGTGCCCACTGTAGGAATGTTTTAAGGCAGTCTGTTCCCAAGGCAAAAACAAGAGTAAGGATTTTGGAAATGGGATCTTGCACAAGGGGACTGGCAGCAAGACTGAATGATAGGATGTTAGGCAGGCTCCAGGGAGAAGCCTCCACATGCCCATTTATGGGGTTTTCCCTGCAACAGACCCAGCAGGATTCCTGGCACACGGACATAAGAGTGGAGTGGCTCTTTCTGCCATCAACATAGTAAACTTCTAAAGGGTTGTTTAAATCTATGCCATGCCTACTGTCCAGTCATTTACACACCCACATTTAATGGAGATCAGTGGTAAGTCCAGCACAGCTGTTCACATAGGTCCCTGAGCCAGCATACCGCTGTGCAGCGCAACCCTGACCCCCTTCTGCCCCCTAAGAGCCTCCCCTTTCGGACACCTCAGAAAAACAGTGTGCCCTGCTACCTTATCACACACTAGAAATAGATCAAAACAAATGAGCGTCTCTCTCCTGGGAAATGCTACAGGACTAATTTTCTTTTTTTTTTTTTCCCCAACCAATCCAAGCTTCCCATTTGCAGCAGATAATAATTTATCTGGATGTACCTAATAATCTAAAATAGAGTTTTTTACTTACAACGATGCCTGGGTAGTAGCCCCCCACAGTAACATTTTCTGTTCTTGTGGTAGCTGCCAGACCTATGGTCAGTATGAAAACAGACACCACCAGCAGTGCAACTGTGAACCAAAGTGAAGTCTTCTTCCTTTTTGAAAATTGTCCTGTAGGGAGTGGGGAGGGAAAAAAAGGGAAAAAAGGAGAGCTTTTATTGCAATCATGGCAGAACAAATACAAAATAATGGAAGATTCTCTTTTGTTAATCTTTTCTATTGTTAACTCAACTTGAGAAAATTGCTGGGAAAAAACAAAAGGAATTAGAAGCCACAGAGCTAGCTACAGTTCAGCATAGCTTAATGTACACACGCATTGAGTACGGGTGTGAGATGAGTTTTTATTAAGCTGAACTGTAAGTCAGTGAAAATGATAATTATGCCTTGTCTTCAGTAACATTTATAATTAAATTTTGCTCACATTGGTTAGTCAGATCCTGCAGGCCTTAAATGCCTGCTGTGTGAAGTACCAATTTGACTCTACCTGGCCAGAACATAAAAAAATGTATATTTTAAACAAGATTATCAGAAACTCTGCATGCTATCATGAAAATGAATGTGCTTTTCATATTTGCTGGGGTAAGCAATCTGTATCCCTGAAGCAAAGCTGTAATATAGTTGATCAGGTAATGATATATGAGACTTTTCAAACAGTAGCTGCTCTGTGAAATACATTCATTCTCTCTGGGATTTGGATTCAGATACCTCAAAGTGAAAAACAGCACACTCATCTACAGCTTTCAGACTTCTTCAAGGCACTTAACTTTGTTATTGTGGTGGCATATCCAATCTGCAGCCACAGGTTACTAACATCAGGGCCCCATCCCACAGTACAGACATACGTAAGACTGATTTAAAAACAGCCATTCATACGTGACCCTAACTAACAAAAGACATCCAAGTGAATCAAACTGTGGTCCCCATTTCTGGTGTTCTGGCTTTGAAAGGCAAGCCAAGAGTCTGCAGGATCACCCCTGGAGCACTGGGCCATGTGATGCCATGCTAATATAGACTGCATCTGGGCAGGGCAGAGCCCCTGAGAGAGCATAATTTGGCCACAGCACAGGGCCAGTGTCTTTCCCTCCATGGCCCCATGAAGCTGCCTGCATACCCAGTCTCGGGAGAAGGCAGAGGCTGTGATATTCACTGCATACTGGAGGCAGCAGCTCTCACCAAGGAGCAGCAGATGAGAAGGAAAGGCAAGCTTGCATGGGTCAGGCTCTGAGGATGCTGCTGTAAGCAAAAGCCGGGGAAATGCAGGAAAGTAAAAAAGGAAGCAGAAGCCATTTGCAATGAGTCACTTGAGTTTTGTGGCAAATTTAAAGCAGGTAACTCAGTTAAATGTTTAGAGTTCAAAAGCAAGACTAGATTAGTGATGCCTGCACACCAAGTCAAATAATTTTAATTAGTAAAAAAATGCATTTATAATAAAGAGCTGTGTTTGCTGACATTTCTTCAGTAAAGCAACCAGCCAAAATGAGTCCTGACTTTTAGTATGAAATCCAAGCAACTTTTCTGAAGACAACCATCATCTACTGAGCTTACACACGTGTCTTTCATCTGCATGTACAAAGTTGTCCTGCTAAAGATCAAGAAACAATTCGTAAGACTCTCCGAACACCTCTTCTCCAGCCTGTGTCCCTGCTGTCTGCCTCTGGCAATGTCCTATTAACCCACGCAGGGTCACTGGGGACATGGAAGCAGAGAGGTTCTTCATTAGCAATCCATTCTTCCCCAGGTGTATAGGGTTGAAGACAGTTCTTTCAATGAAGCCAGTTCATATGGCCAAGAGGGAAAAGCAGACTTCAGACGTGACACTCCACAAATAAGCTTTGCTTCCCACAAACTGAGTCATTCAATGTATCTAACAGATTGTAAATAATATCTGAATGCCCTTGTCATACTCTATCATCTTCGAAAAGTCATGGAGATTAGGGAATCCCCAATAACTGAAGACAGGTAAATGCTCCACCTGGTTTTAAAAAGACCGAAATGACAATTCAGGGAATTACAAACCAACCAACGTCACTCTGGTTCCTGTGATGTTGGGACCAAAAATATGGAGTAAATCCTTTTTAGGACATTTCTGGCCACTTAAGGAAAAGGCATCTGGCAACAGTCAGCATGGATTTATCAAAGCCAAGCCATGTCTGATGAGCCCAGGTTGCTCCTGTAGCAAGAAGACTGGACTTGTGGAGCAGTGGATGTCTTTTACCGTAATTCTAGCAAGGCTTTTAGTATGTTAACCCCCAACACCCACATAACCCAGCTGAGATGCCATGGCTTGGATGTTGGACAAGTAGATGGTTAAAAAATTAGCTGTATTGTTGGGTTCAGAGGGAGTGGTAAATTAATTGTACTCTACCTGGAGCCCACTAACAAGTGCAGTACCATGAGAGTCTGTCTTGGGATCTGTCCCATTTAATGTGTTCATCAATGTCCTAGAGAAAGGGGTAGCATGCCTACTCATCAAGCTGGCAGACTACACAAAACTGGGGGCCAGTCAACACCTGAGGGCAGCATTCCCATTCAAAGGGATCTAGGCAGGATGGAAAAACGGGCCAGCAGGAACCCTACAGATCCACCAGACAGATGGAGAGTCCTGAGCAAAGGAAGCAACAGTTCCTTTCAATGATACAGGTAAGCGACTGCCAAGCTACGAAGCAGCTCTGATGAAAAGGATTGGGGGGTGTTGGCAGACGATGAGCTGAACATGAAGCTCAGTGTGCTCTAGCAACAGAATCCTGGGCTGTATTAATGGGAGCATCATTAGTACATCAGAGGAGCACTACACCTATCAATTTCAGCCCTTTTTAGACCACATAATATTACACCCATTTTTGGGCCCCCAGTAGAGGAAATACATAAACTAACTGCTGTGAATTCCACAGAGGACTGCAAAGAAGGTCAGGAGCTCGTGCACTCGCTGTATGAGAAGAGACTGAGGGAATGGGGGTTGCTCAGCCTGGAGATGAGATGACTTTTGGCAGAGCTAGTAGCAGTTTTCCAATGCCTATGAGCTGTTGTCAAGAGAACAAACTCAGGCTTTTCATAATGGTGCACAGCAGGAGGAGAAAAGACAGCAGACAAACTGAAATACAAAGAAGTGTTTCAGACTGGGTATAAGCAGAAAAAATTCAACACTAGGACAGTCAAACATTGGAACAAGTTGCCCAAAGAGATTGCGCTGTCTCCATCTTCAGAGGTTTTCAAGACTCAACCGAAAAAAGCACTGAGCAATCTGGCTTGACCTTATAGTTAACCCTGCTCTGAGCAGAAGGTTGGAATAGCAACTTCCTGAGGTACCTTACCACCTGTATTTTCTTGTGATTCTGTGGTTTTACGATAGTCACAACAGCTAGACTGAAAGTGGGTTGGGTATGTGTGCTCATATGCACTGTTACAAAACTGCAGCTACAATGTAGACATATATTAAAGGAACACAGGAGCACAAATCTTCTGAAAGACAGTGGGGCAGACCCTACTCAGCCCAGTGTTTTTAAAAGCACTGAATGCTTTTAAAGAAGGTCCTGAGGAACCAAGCCTCCATGTTTCCTCAAAGTAACACCTGTACTGGCAAGGGTTGATCACATTGTATGGACATAAACTATGAGTCCAACTTGCCCTCCTGAGTTCTGGTTATCAATAATGAAAGACGTAAGTTTGATTGCCCAGGGTGAGTTTGCTGGAAAATGTCTTAGGAAAAGCATGCTCTCACTTGTTATTTAAGTGAATCAGATGTGGATTTAGTCAGACAGAACAGAAAACGATGTCATAATTTCTAGGGACATTTCTTGGACTGAACTACATTTTGACTTTGAAATTTAAACCTGCCAGAAAGCATTTACATATGTGATACACTTGAATCCTCACTGTCATTGATCTGTTACCACCTGCACCTCAAAACAGAGGCAAATATCCAATCGGATCCCCTCTTTTTCATAATCCAGTTTGGAAACTCTGGTAACTACATGTTGTTAGCCATGAACTCCACCCTTAGGAGAGATGACTTACCGGCAAGGAGCACAGAAAGGCCCCTTCTGGAGCAGAGGCTGGCACATACAAAAACGCGTTCTCAAAGACTTCCATGTGCTCAGAGAAGATGGGTAGAACTCCAATCTAAATTGGTTTCTACCCTAGCTGTTTGGCTTTCCTTAGTCACAACAATAAAAATCTTTGCTCTAGCTATCCAAATGTGTATAATGACATGCATATAAGCCACCAGTATATTGGTAGTATGCTATGTAATATTTGTAAAGAAGCATAAAATCTTTGGATGACAAAAGCTACAGCTGCAAAGGGTTCTTACTATTAGCTTCTTTCTGCAATTTCAGTCATGTTGGCTCCCAAGATTTTTTGAGCCTTTGTTTACTGCTGTTTGTAGCGGTTGCCACGCAATTTATTTGGATCTGTTTTTAATGTACCTGCCAGCCAAGAGCCAATGCCAGACTTTTCCCTCAAAAGTCCTGTCCACAACTCAGACAGTGTGCCTGGCCCAGCCTTCTTCCCTGACACTCTCTGTGACAAGGCTTGGACCAAAAGCAGGCCATGCACAGGAACAGCAGTTAAATTAAGAGCAGAGGAAATGTTGCTGTCAGTATTTGTAGGCTGAATTTTCTTTCAACACCGATGTTCCTGGGGTGTACAAAACAGTTAATGCAGGCTATTCACTTTCTAATTTTTTAATACTTAAGTGACTCTCAGAATAATATGGACATTTATTACCTTTAACTTCTTTAACAATGATTTGGTAAGAATATTATAAACTCTTAGTCTGGACCTTAATGCCATTTAATTATAACTTAAAAGTCTTATATTTAGCATACCAAAAATCAAGCTTGTAGAAAGAAATTTTCTTGTCATATCCTTATTAGCATTAGCTTGAGGCTGGGTTCAATAGCGGATGTGAACATGTTATTACTTTCTATTAGCAATATTCTTCAGCAATTTTGGCCAGCAAAGTATTAACAGAGTTTTGATACTGCAGCAATGGTCACTACAGATAAATTACAGAGGTGATGCTGCTTCCACATCACTGGCTTGTGCTCTGACTGGCATAGACCTAAATTGTGCACAAAAAAGAAACAGTTCCAGAAACACTCTTTGCTTTGCTTGCTAAACATCTTGTCAGGCAAAGACCTGCTAGAGCCATTCAGCCCAGCTACCACAGTGGAAGGAGAGAGAATGCCATCAGGACAAGGAGGAGAGACACCAGACTGCTGCGTGCTTGGGACAGAGAAAGGCCTGTGAGGAGAGAAACTGAGATCACCCTCCAGGGACCAAATAGAAAAAGTGCCTGCTAAAGAACATGCTCTGCTGCACTCAGGAAAAGACTTCTGTCCATTCATCAGCTGCAGAAAACAAAATTATATTTACAATGTTCTGTCTGCAATGGCTGGGGGCTAAATTCGTTTTGTAGGAAGACCATGGAAATACGAATTGTTTTGTGGGGAGGGTATATATCGGATTGTGAACTGGTGGATCTAATGATGAATGGTAGGGTCTGCATTTAAACAAAATAAAGAGTGAGTTTAAAAGGAGAATGAACTAATTAAGGATGAAACATGTCCATGGTACAGAATGTGTCCAGTGGTCAAGGGAAAGAAAGAATAGAGTGAAACAGCATCTTTCCACCTTGGAAAACTTGCATACAATTTGCAATCATGCTAAAAAAGAAGTCTACATTTACATTAAGACAACTATCCTTTGCTAACTTCACTGCTCCTTCTAAAATCTATCTTCAGACATCATAAATTCTGTTAAAAAGTTTGGAATGATTTTTGGCAAGGAAAGAATTGCTGTAGGATGTAGCAATTTGCTGGGATCACAATCACATTTGCTGAATATTAGCACTACATAATATCATACCTTCTTCTTCGATCTAGTTAAGGTGGGCTAAATGGAAACATTTATTTCAAATAACGCCCCAACCCAATGTATATTAGCATCTTACCATGAGAAAAAGGAGGGAACTTTTGTAACAGAAAAAAACAGCGCATTTTTATTACACAATGAATACCACTAAAAATTGTGACATTTCAGAGAGTGGCATTAACCATATATACTAAGATAACATAATAAGTGGAACCTCACCACAGACAGACTATGGTATCAAGGTATCCACTCCTTTGCTGCTACTGAGAAAATATTTAGGAGAAGATCTTTGGAGCTAAATTAATAATTTTTAATTACTGCAGTGCTCACTTCAGTGGCATCTCTCTCTCAGCTACGGTTTTCATTGTATATTTTCAAAACTGTTTTATGCCAGCAAAACTACATTAATCCTACACTGCCTCCCAAAATTCAGTGTGACAGATTGAGATGCTTAAAAGAGATACTCACACCTGCTATTGGTGATTACTTTCCCTTTTCTGATTATATGCTTGACTTGTCCACAGTGCTGAACTAATTAAACCAGAGGCAACAGCATTTGTTTCAAGACACAAGACAGAAGCTTTTATCAGGCCCATCTCTTACCTTTACTGTCAATTTGTCAAGTAAGACTCCATGAGTGTGTTATATATCCAAGACCACAGGTAACAGTTTACAATTCTATTACAAAAAACCCCAAACAAAACAAAACAAGACAGCAATCCCACAAACCCTGCTATACTATATAGAATAGCTATTGTAAGTGATATCATGCAGTATCACTATGACTTCACTGCTTGGCAGCAAGTGTTTCACCAATAAATAATTTAATGATTAGCTACTCACTAATTTAAAGCTAGCATACAGATACTTCTTTTTCAGATGATTACCTGAAAACATTTTTAAGTTATAGCCACCTTTTGAACACCGACATATTTTTTTTCCAAGTTTAAGACAAAAATTAAGATCTGATACATTTTTTATCGAGTTGTTAAGATCCCTGAGTGCACAGCAAAGTCTCTGCTTATGTTTTCAAACACTGCATGGAGCAATCCTTAGCAGTAAGTTTTGTATTCTCTCGGCTTCAACGAATTCTGCTGGGATAATGAAATACTTTTCTTTTGCCTGTGTGTTTGCATGTCAGGACGTGACGCTGTAAACACAAGCAGCACACCACTTCAGAAACGCACCACTCACCAAGGAGAAACAGGATGAAGGAAACTAACCCAAGATCTGTCCCCAGCCCGCCACACACCTGCGGCCACCTCCACCTGCTCCAGCACGGCCACCGGCCACGGCCATCGAGCACAGCGGGATGTCTCTTCCATTAATTTCCTATCCGCGTCCAGTACCAAGCTATTCTTTCGAATGTTAAACCTCCAACACAGGGATTCACCAGGGGCAGCCGAAAGCTCTACAGAAAGACCGGTATTTTTAAACACCTCCGCGAGCGAGAGGATGAGCGGCAGCGCGCACCGCCGGCAACCTCAGGCTGAAAACCCCGGGCACAGCCCGTAACTAAAGCGCAGAGGCAGCGGTGCTGCCCCCAAGGGAGCCCGGCCGTCCAGCCCCCGCCGCCGGCTCCCGGCTCCCGCTCTCCCGCCGCTGTGTCCCCAGGACTCCCGCGCTCGGTGGGGCAGGTGCCGGGCTCACCTGAGGGGTCCAGCACGGCCAGTGGACCCGACGCCGCGGGGACGGGCGGCGGCACCATCGTGTCCCTCGGGCACCTGGCCCCGCTCTGCTCCGCTCCGCGTTCCGCGGCCGGCGCTGCCCGTGGTGCGGGGCCCGGCGGGTCCGCCCCGAGAGGCAGCGCCGCGGGGCCGGGGCGGGGCGTCCCTGCCGTCGAACCGGCCCCTGGCCCCCGCTCACCGCCCCGCGTGTGTCGGTGCCCGTCCCTGCCGCCCTAGAGCACGGTCACGGTGTTTATTGGTGCAGCCATCAGCTGCTTAATCCGTTATATGCTCTACCCGTGCCCCAGCCCTGGCGTCCCTTCTGGATTTGTTCTTGGCCAATTTGTCACCTGGCAGAGATCAGAATTATCAAACTTTCCGTTTACCTTTCGTCTTCCCTTTTTTAAAAAAAATCAACAATATAAGTCAGAAGTAAAATATCACTGCAACTAGAAATACTAATTAAATAAGAGATGTAGGCATCTTCAAGACATAGGTTAAGGCAGGCATAGGCTAAGACAGAAAACGTCAATGATTAAGAGATAACGCAGGACTGTTTTTTCTTACATGGTGTCAATCAATTTCTCATCCTCACTGTCTCGGTTTTTATTCCCACTGCACATCCTGATTCCTGTCCTGTTTCAACCCAGGAACTGCTAGGTGTTGCTTCTGGTGCTATTGAGTGCAGGGTTGTGTGACTTCTCTCTGAAAGAGTCTAGCAACAACTAAGAAGAAACAGCCAGAGGCACTGTGCTGTTTTGGTGCCTGCTGCTCCTTTTGCATGACTTCTCTATAGCAGAGAGCATGATAACATTTTTTTGTGGAAAACGTTTTTGATAGGCTGCCAGGCACTTTTCTTACATTAAGGTGTATTCTCCCACTTGCAACAAACACAACTCTAGTTAACGTTCTTGTTTTTCTTTTGCTCCAGCCTCTAAATGTATGCATGTATATGTGTTTAAGTTCTTCAGTGTTTGGTTGATTTCCCTGGGAAATGGTTAGACGGAAAGAGACAACTTTCTCAGGTACTATCCCTGTAGCCTATGAAGCTGAGTAAGCCAGGAGCTAAGGCCAACCACAAAGCCACTTTTTTCTCTTTGCATCCTCTAGTTTGGAGGGGTTAAAGAATGGAGAAAAAATAGGATAGAGGTAGTACTTGTACTATTAATTACTCATTTTTAATAGAATTTTGTGAACTAATAGATTGAGAAGACAGAAATGGTGATAATACAAATAAAACATTTTTTTGAAAGTGATAGTGCATAAGAGTCATAAAAATGCCCCAAAATGTGATAAAGAGCCTCAGATTCAGGAATGGCTATGAGTAGAGATTTTCATCAACACTAAATAACAGCAAAGGTCAGGGAAGACTTTAATTCCCTAGACAGTTTGGAAAACAAATGCATATGCAGCATATATTTTGGGTATGAAGAGCAATAAACTTTATTTACCAGCAGCCACTGAACAGTCTCAACAGCCTACAAGGAAGCTGTTCTAGAATTCTTTTCAGTAAAACAAAAGGATATTATAAATACTTCTAAAAATAATTTGATTATAGAAAATAACCTTTGATGAATGACTCACATTTTTTACTGCAAATTTTGGGAGAACCAAGAATAGATCTGGCCCTCCAGTCCTGAATATATGAGGGCAAAAATTAAGAAACAATGGGAAAATTATTGGTGAGACTTCATGGGCCTAAAACCTCAAGCATTTGAGCATGGAAGAATCATGGACTTACTTTAAATCCAAAATAGAAAATCCTGTATAGCACTTTCATCCCATAAAAGAGGTTGGAATAGGTCAAGAACAACTGTAGAGCTAGTGGATAAGTAACTACCTGAAAAAGGAAATTAGTGAGTGAATCTGTAGGAAAGGAAATAAGAGAAGTAGAGTTTGCAGGGTTAGAAACTGCGGGATCAGAGAGAAAGAATGGATAAAAATCTAGCTGAGCCAAATGTTGCAAAGAAAGGGATAACAGATAACAAAGAATTCTTCAACTATATAAATAAAGGTGATTCAAAGAAGGAAGATGTATGGTGGCTTAATGCAGAGATGAGAGGAAGGCTGCTCCAAATATTGAATAAATACATTGCCTCCATTTTCAATAAAAAAAAATTATTAATGAGAGGGCATTGGCAGAGAACCTAAAATAAGTGGAGATAATGTAAAAGATTACATTAGCAAATATGAAGTGGAGGCATAAATTAGGCTTTTTCTTGTGTCAGGCCACGTAACATTGCTGAAATGCTCGAATGCTCAAATGCTGAAAGAATTATTAGCTATCTTTTCAAGTCCTGAGCAACACTTTTGATGAATTAGCCAAGCTGGAGGTGAAGTATTGTTACTGGAGAAGTAGAAACCTGTATTCTGAAAAGGGAGAAGGAGTGAGAGGAGCAGCAAATCCTAGCCCTGTTAATTTGACTGAGGAAAGTCTTAGAGATAAATGAAAAATAGGTTCAGCTACATTGTGGTTCATCAAAGCTAGATCATGTCAGACTAACAAGATGTTTGATAAGGCAAGTGATTTCAGAGCCAAAAGCAATGCAGTGAAGAAATCTGTCTGCATGTCTACACAGAGCCCTTCAGAGAAAAAGACTTAACTAGGTACAGACAACTGCAACTATGGGTCAACATCAGGTATGGGAATTGCAAATGGGAAGCCAAGATGCTGAAAGAGGCGGGCTGTCTGAGGTGCACCTCAGGGACCAGTCTGGAGGCAAGATCACTGGTGTTGTTGTCTTTAGGGAGTGTATGTGTGGTCATGAAGTGTGTGGCCATCACCAAGCTGGTAGACACAATTCTATTGCTGCTCTCACGATTGCTGTTACTGAGTACTGTGGGAGCAGGAGCATACTAGTATGTTGGAAATGTGTTGAAGAGGAGCTTACACACTTAAAAACTAACAGTAAGAGCTTTTTTTCTTATTTTGGAGTCTCCTCAGTTCAGTGAAATTGAGAAGGTATTTATATATCACTGGCAGTTCTTGAATGATGACAATAAGAACACCTCTAACAGGTGTGTTCTGGGATTCATTATTTAAAACTTGTTAATTAGTTCAACTTAATTTTATAATCATATTTCTGGTTATCTCCAAAGCCATGAGGGTTTTTTTTCACCATTCTCATGTGTAACTTGGACCTGAATTTTCTTAATTAGTCTTTTCCACATTCCTGGTTCATGTACCTTGTTCAAATGTCAAAATAAAATAATTTGCTAGATTTGTGCCCAGAAGGAGTCCCCGCACTCCAAGGTTAGTCTTGCAAGGGCTGTTAAGAGTGTGTTTGTGGCATGTTTTTCAGGATAATCTTTGTATTCTCACCTAAAAAGTACCTTGTCAGCTCTGGGCCTGAAGGCCTCCATGATGCCCTTAATTTCTCCCCTTCCTTTCCTGTGGCACACTGCAGCTTTGAAGGTTTTTGTCTTTCATCCTTACAGGTCATCATTACGCTGGTGAATGCTTTTGAGCTGAGATTGATTGCATGCCAAACTTGTGTCCCGTGTGTTCCTGAACTATTTTCTTCTTATTTTAAACAAGACTAATCTGTTTGGTCTTTCTTTGCAGGTCATGTTTTCTAGGCTGGTGGACATTCCCATTGCTTCCCTCTAGCCTCTATTTCATCGCACTCTGTGTGGGCCACATCTTTCTTTAAGGGTGATGCTCAGTGACTGGGCAATATTCACAGAATCACAAAATGGGTCAGATTGGACAGGACCTCAATGATCATCTCATCTGTAATGGTTTGGATCCGACTTTTCTGCTGAATGCTCAAACCTTACAGTTTGCGGTCTCTCTTCCCCCCACCCCCTTATGAACACAAGGGAAAGGGAGAAGGGAAAAGCTACTGAAACGCTGAAATGAGTAGACCAAAGCTGTACAAAAATATACACATGTATTTACACTTATATACCATTAGAATATTATGTACACAGAAGAAGGGACCCCAAACACTTCCCCCTGCCCCGAAGGGAAAAGGGAGAGAAAGAAAAAACTAAAATAGATATACACAATAAAAACTTAGGAGTAACCAATAAAAAACTAACAAGAGAAAATTTTACTATTCTCCTTGAGATAGCAGAATTGTATCAAGCGACCACCGGCACTCCCTGCTTCCCAAGGCCCACAAGGCCTCACTGGGCCTCACTCCTCCACACGAGCAGAGCCGATAGCAGAGAACCTGCTCTCGGATCCACCGGAAAGGAAAGAGAGTAAGAGGCTTCTCTCCCTTCTTATTTATACCCTGGTTTACGTAAAAAATTGTATGGAATACTGGGAAGATGACCACTTCCTCGGTTACAACCTGGTTACCAAGGTTCAGCTACATTGTGGTTCATCAAAGCTAGATCATGTCAGACTAACAAGATGTTTGATAAGGTAAGTGATTTCAGACTTGAGCAGTCACACAGGGTCATGACAATGAGATAAGTAAATTTCCTTTGTTCATAATTTATAAATAGTATTTATTGGCATGGTTACTGGTACAATCCCTTGAGGAATACATTGTCTTAGTTCATCTGGGCAGTAAAAGCGAATCATGCTGGAAGCGAAAGGAACAAGAGAAGTAACCTTGAGGTTGAGATAAATGGGCACTGAGTATTTGACTAAAATAGATGATAGGTATTAAAAAAAAAGTTGCTGGGCAATTCACTTCAGAAATTCTGCTTCCTGGTGCCAGCCAGTTTCCAGAGTGTGGTGGTGTTTTATTAGCACAAGATTTAGAAGACTCTGTCTGACATATTTAAAAGGAATTTGAGAATGTAAAGCTATTAATAGCATTGTTCAGAGGCACTGGAGATAAATGAATGACACATTCATTCAGTTAAAGAAGCATCACAGAACATTCTGACTTGGAAGGGACCCACAAGGATCATCAAGTCTTTCTCTTAAGTGAATGGCCCATATAGGGATTGAACCCGCAACCTTGGCATTATTAGCACTATGCTCTAAGAACCTGAGCTAATGGTACATGTTTGTCAAAAGCAGGTTTAAAGTTTTTAAATGCCTTCAGTAGATTTTTCGCCCATTAATTTGTGCAGTCAGTTTTTGAACTTTATAAACTTAGCATTCACAATATGTTGTGGCAAGGAGCTGCATGGATATCCATGTGCTCCGTGAAAACGTGGTATATCCCAATGGGAGCAAGAAGCAAACTGAAAAGAGCAAGATAAAAGTCAACTTAAATGTCAGGGTTATTTAGAGTCATAGGAGAATGTACCTGGGGAAAGGTACGTTGCTCTTATTAAAAAAACCCAAACCAAACAACAAAACAAATGATTGCTACATGATACCAAAATTCATTGTGTTACTTATTTCTTAACAAAGCTAGATAGTGAGAAACTGTATGGATAATACACTGGAGACCATTCATGTGGTGTAGCTCAGAACCATATCAAGACAACAGTATTGTAGGAAATGGACTTGACTTTGCTGAATTCTGACAACTGCCTTTTACGTGTATTGGTGACAATGCTGCTTCCTTCAGGAAAATCTTATCACTCAGTGAAATAAGGGAGTTCATCTCGTTCAGAGGATTTAAGAAAGTAGCACAAAACAAAATAAAAGAAGTAACTAAAAGGAAGAGATGAAGATCTTTTGTAGCAGTTTGGAGACAGGCATAACAAAATGCAAAGATATCAAATATAATGTATTTGGAGTTCTAATAATTATATATCCTGATTAACATAGACTGTGAAGACAGGAAATATCAGAAGACATACAACTGATGATATGAAATGTGCTACCACATAAATGAAACATGCCTAGGATTTGCATAAATCTGTAAAAACTAAGTGAAGTCATTGTGACCTCATCTTACTTCATGGAGAAGTCAATGTGGTTTTGGTAAAATATGAGAGTATTTTCTCTCTCAAGTGCCTTCTGAAGAATTGACTCAATACAGAAACAAAATCCCTGAAAATAGAACTAATCCTTTGACAGATAAAAGTGACCTTCTTTGGGTTGTTGTAGGTTAACCATCTACAGGACCTGAACCAGCTCAGCTGGAAGAGCATTAGACCAAAGATCTAAATGTCCCTGGTTCAATTTTGGGTTTTGACAGAAGTGTTTTGGGGCAATGAGGATAGCGAGAACCAAGTTGTTGGATGAGAGCCCTATAGGGAAGAGGGGCCCAAGAGAGACCTGATGAGTTCAGTTGATTAGAGTATGGTGCTAATAGCACCAAGGTTGTGGGTTTGATCCCTATATGGGCCATTTACTTGATGATCTTTGTGGGTCCCTTCCAACTTAGAATATTCTGTGATATTAAAGAATTGCCTCCTCCAGCCTCAAAATCAATGCTTCCCTATGTTGAAGAAATCAGGGAACAATGTCAGGAGGTGGGCATGGATGAACAAGGAGCTGCTGGACAAACACAAACAGGTAGCTTACAAAGGGTGGAAATAGGGAAAGGTAACATGGGAGGAATAGAGAGAAATTGTCCCGACAGCCAGGGAGATGGTGAGGAAAGCTAGAGCACTAGCAGAAGTAAATCTGGCCAAGGACATCAAGGGCAACAAAAATGCTTCTTTAGATACATTAATGATAAAAGACAGAGAAGGGAAATTGTGGGTCAAGACCAATTAAGGAACTTGAAGGTACATAAGTTCATGGGACATGATGAGATACATCCACGGGTCCTGAGGGAACTGGCCGAGGAAGAGGCTATCCGTCATACTTGAGAAGTCATGGGAGTGCATGGAAGTTCCCGCTGACTGGAAAAGGGGAAACCTGACACTTTTATAAAGGGAGATAAGGAAGAATATGAGAACTGCAGGCCAGTCAGTTGCAGCTCAATGCCTTGCCAGAACAAATCCTCCTGGAAACTATGTTAAGTCACATAGAAAATCATGAGGTGATTGGTGACAGTCCACATGGCTTCACTAAAGGCAAATCAGGCCTGACAAATTTGCTGGACTTCTACAGTGGGTTTACAGCAGTGGTGGATGAGGGAAGGACAACAGACATCATGTACCTGGACTTGTGCAAATCATTTGACACATCATCCCACACAACATCCTTGCCTCTAAACCAGAGAGACATAGGTTTGATGGATGGACCACTTGTTGGCTGGATGGTCACACCAAACAATTGTGGTCAATGGCACAATGTCCAAGTGGACACCAGTGACAAGTTGTGTTCCTTAGGGACTATCACTTTTTAACATCTTTGTCAGTGACATGGATGGTGGGATGGAATGCACCCTCAGCAAGTTTCCTGATGACACCAAGCTGTGTGGTGCAGTCAACATGTTGGAGGGAAGGAATGGCATCCAGAGAGACCCAGAGAAGCTTGAAAGAAGGGACTGTGTGGACCTCATGAAGTTCAACAAGGCCAAGTGCAAGGTCCTGCACCTGGGTTGGGGCAATCCCAAGCACACATACAAGCTGAGAAGAGAATGGATTGAGAGCAGCCCTGGGGAGAAAGACTTGGGGGTGTTCATGGACAAGAATCTCTATATGATTCATCAGTGCATGCTTACAGCCCAGAAGTCAAACCAGACCCTGGGCTGCATCAGAAGAGGTGTGAGCAGCAGGTCGAGGGAGGTGAGGAGGTGATTCTGCCCTTCTACTCTGCTCTTGTAAGACCCAAACTGGAGTACTGCATCCAGTGCTGGGGTTCCAAACACAGGACAGATGTGCACCTTTTGGAATAAATCCAGAGCAGGACCACTAAGTTGATCAGAGGACTGGAACTCCTCTCCTATGAAGACAGGCTGAGCTAATTGGGGCTGTTCAGCCTGGAGAAGGGAAGGCTCCAGGGAGAACTTACAGCAGTTTCCCAGTACATAAAGAGGGCTTACAAGAACGTTTGAGAGGGACTTTTCACAAGGGTATGTAATGATAGGACAAGGGGGAATGGCTTCAAGCTGAAGGAGGGCAGGTTTAGATCAGATGTCAGGAAGAAATTCTTTTCTTTAAGGGTCATGAGGCCCTGGAACAGGCTATGCAGAGAAGTGAATGCCCCATCCCTAGAGGTGTGCAAAACCAGGCTGAACGGGGCTCTGAGCAACCTGGTCTAGTGGAATGTGCTGCTGCACATGGCAGGAGGGTTGGAACAAGATGATCTTTAAGGTCCCTCTCAGACCAAACCATTCTGTGGTTCTATGATTCTGTGACTGAGAGGTACAGAAGTAACATACTCAACCTTTGTCAGGAAATTCGTGTTGGTAGGAAAAATCCAGTGTTACGGTGAAGACTGCACAACATAAAACCTTTTTATTGGGAAAAAAAAATTCTGAAAAGAGAAGTTAAAAAAAGTTTTGAAAGTACTTGTTTTTGAAATCTTCTTTTTGATAGACCCTAAGTTTATACAAACTGGGTATGTACATCTGCAACATGATTAATAAAGGTATGTTTGAAAGGCACCAATAATAACATATCAGAAGCATGACTGAACAACAGCAACAAAAACCTTAGTTTGTGTTGTGAATTGTTACATTAATTTGTGTATAAGTAAAAATGTCTATACAGAGGTATTTATACCAGTCTAAACAGGAACAGGTCATCAGTTTTTGGAATGCCTGGAGAAACTCCTCTGGAAAATGCATCTTCAATTTCAAAATTATGCCATCACCAAAAGAATAAATCAATCTGGGATATAGATGCAGTAATGAAATTTTTATAACAGGCATAAGTTTAATTGCACCTCTAAATAGTTAACATAAAGTTTGATTAATTATTTTTACCATCTCAAAGCATCTGAAAAAGTTCCTTTAATAGCACAGTGAATTATACTATCCATTCAAATTATTAAGTTTTTTAAAGCCCAGAAGTAAGTGAGGCATCCTGTACCTTTCTTCATACCAGCTGGTGCCTAATTTAGCCAGGTGCCCTTCATTCCTGTCTGCTGTAGTGATACAAGGTCAAGGACAATGTATAGTACAGTATCAGTGAGGGAAAAGAGCTGCTTCCACCTCTCTCACCCCATGCAAGGTTGTTTCCTCCATATATTCTGAGCAGCTTTGCTTGGTTGAGTTTTAGAGTCTCAGTTACGAAGTTCTCCTCCTTTCCCTTGACAGGCAGATTTTGCAGTTTAATGGAAATTCAGGAGAGCCAAGAGCCAAGTTCCGCACTGACAACCCCTCAAGAGTTGTAACATACCACAAAATTTGTCAAACTGATTTCCTAATTGTTTTCCTGATGTATTCCTTTAACTTAAAGAACTCACCATACGCTTCATAAACTCTGGAAAATGAAATATGAAATTAGAGCAATATCCTGACATGCACTGCAGTTTCCACTGTATCAAAAATGGTAAGGGGAACAGTGATGTTTGGAGAATGTGGTAGTGTGGCTCATCTGGGAAGAAGAGAGAAGAGGGAGAGGGTGAGCAGAGACAGATGTGTCAGCCTTTGAAGCTTGTTCTACAAGGGAATCTACAAGCCACGGAGAGGTATCCCAGTAATGTAGAGTAAGTCTCTTTGTCCCTCCCAAGGGGACTTTAGGAACAGCCTGCCTATTTAGGGGTGAATAAGATGGCGAGCTCTTACTGTAGTCCAATGCTTCAGCATTTTCATAGCACTCACATCCATTGAAAAGATCACAACTGCAGCATTTCTTTCACACATGGGGGAAGCAGCTTGCCAGTTCTTAAAAGCTTGTGGTTAGTAATTAATAAAGACATGAAGGTGTAACAGAAGGAAGGCCATAAAACCTGACTTTTAGGCTGGGTCCTCCTGCAGAACATTGTGTGATGTTGGAGAGATGAGGATTCCTGGCTACTTGGCAGAACAAGACAGAGAACACGGTGAATCACATTTAGCTGGAGATAGTGCATGATACGCAAACAGCAAGTGGGTTCTGGGTGTCAGAGTCGTGGTGGCTCAGCTAGCACAGTGACTTACAGTGGCCACTGCTTTAGCACAGCTGCACCTTTCAGCCCAGGAGAAGGTCACCTTCCCACCATCCCATTTGTGGCTGTACCCATGATGGCTTAAAAACAACTGAGAAACTTGGCCTTTAATTTTAAAAGGGAGGATGATGCTCCATTCCCTCTTGATACCTCTGTGGGGAAGAAATTCTTCAGTCAAAAGTTAAAATGTCAGCATTCTGTCTTCCCAAAGCCTAGCTTGGTTCATTATGGCAGCATAAAGGAAGGGCTACAGCCTAGTTTATTTCTTCTGCTTGAATTGAAAGTACCAGAATTAATGGTGCATATGGTGACATGGGCTGCTTGTGGAGATAAAGAGGAGATGTAGGGTTGAAATTTAGAAAGGTGACAGGTTTTAAAATGCATTCCCTATCCTCAGGGGCAAGACACTTTCAGCAGCAATTGAGAGTCTTCCAGACACTTTGTTTGGTAAAATACTAAGTTGTCAGTAAAGAAAAAGGAGTTGAAAGTAGCTGGTGGACCATGACTTGCTGCCAGGGAAGTTTAGCCACCCAGGAGACGGACTATGGCTTGCTGCCATAGATGTTTAGACATCCAAGTAGAGGACAAAAGGTGTAGAGCCACTGCAGCCCAAAGTGTTTAACAAAGGAAAAAAAATGCCTAAAAGAAAACTACATTTGGAGTTTTCTAGTTGTGTTTTTCTTTCCTACCCTTCCCTCTTTTTTCAGCTCTGAGGCCCTCATGTTCAGACCGGTTAAGGAGAAGATGTTACATCTTCCTCTATTTCCTTTCAACCTCGTTGTCCAAACAAAGTGTTCTGTGAAATCATTATATTCAGATGCTAATAATAGCAATAAACTCGGTCTAGGAAAAACATATAACTTTCAGGTTTCTTCTGTCCATAGTTTTTTTTTCTTTCAGGTGTGTCAGTCATAGACATTTCTCCTGACCTCAGAGCTGTCACTTAAGCAGGAGAGTCCCTGTGCCTTATGTGGTTAGATCACAAGAACAGTATTTTCCACAGTGTGGGACTGCACCCACGAGAACCCAAGAGAAACCTCTCTAGGCTGAAAGGAACTAAGCCATGAATAAATATTGAGACTGGATTAAACCGACCATGAGTCAGGCTGGTATATGTAAGACCTGCATCACCCATAGTAATTCCCCTTTCCTGTCTGTGGAGCTCCACAGACAGAGCCCTTAAGTCTCCAGATGCATTTTGTGCAGAGGTGAAGAGGGTGCTACTGAAGGAGTAGGACAAAATCAAAACCTTTCAGTCTTGCTTGCTCTCCATGCAGAACTTCCTGCTATGCTGGAAGAAAGCCCTGCCAATGCTGGCAGTGGTACAGGGTGGAGGGTTTCAGGCCAGCTCAAAATGTGACAAAATGCGGTTGCTCAGGAGGAGTTGCAGACTCTCTGAGTGCAGCCACTGAAGACAGCCCCCTTTTAGTGAGCTACTGTCTTCCTCCTCAGCAAACAAACTACAGCATTGGGTAGCAAAACAGGAGACATATTCTTTGCCCACGCACAGAGAAAAGCAGATAGATAAGAGGACTAGAACAAGAGAAGGAAACTAGTCTCCCTATCATACTTTTTCAGTGCCAGTAAAAACATCGTCACTGAAATACAGGTGGGGAAAAATAGAGAGAAAGGTGAAATTCTTCAGCTCTTTTGGGGGCTGGATGCACTGAAGGTAAGCATTTACCTTCACACCTGTGAAGGTAAATGTGCCAGTGGAGCGCAGCATTACGCTCGATTTCATAAACTTTTAAAGGAAAAAATAGATTGTATTTGGAGTTGAGCTGACTGCTCATAGTAAACAGATATCACAATAAATGCAACCATCCTTTTGCCTCAGACTATGTATGATGGTTTACATCTGATATTACATTGACTTTGTCCTCTCACATGACTGTTCATTTGAACAAGTGTAAACTTAGGGTGGTAAGTAGCCATAAGAGGTTTGCATCCAAAGTCCTTTAAAGTTCCTTCCCAGATTTTGATCAAGACATTATTTCTCAGGTTGCTACCCTTAGCCACTGCATATGCTTTGTTCCAGACCAAATGCATGATTAACAGATTTGTGACCCTTTTTCCTGAGGATCTATAAGGCTGTGATCATTTATCTGCTAATTGAGCTTTTGTTTATGTTGATAAGGTAAAAAAAGCTGCAATAAACCTATTTTTTTTTTTCAAAAATTATCTTCAAACATCTTTTTTTCCCTCCCCAGTGGATCTGTTGTGCAAATAATGCAAAGAACTTTTGGAAAAAGATGCTGGTCACTTCCAACAAGAATACAATATTGAACATTTATTTATGCTACTATTCACATCTCTTTCCCTTTCCAAGAACAACCTGGATATCATACAGTTTTTATAAATAACTGTCACACCATGTCAATGTCATGTCTTTTTTTACCCCCTGCA
>VZRE01012447.1:6774-19095 GCA_013396775.1 Cephalopterus ornatus | reverse complement strand
AGGTGGGAATTCCACGCTGGAGGCTGCTCTGGGGCTGCGGGGCCTGGGGGGGCCAGACACGAACATGGATACACTGGGGTGCTCCAGGACAACCCAGAATGGGGGATCGGGACAGCAGGCCACCCCCACCATCCCAGCCTGTCCCATGCCCATCATCCCATCCTATCCCATCCCATTTATCCCATCCCATCCCATCTCATCCCATCCCATTTGCCCCATCCCATCCATCCCATCCCATCCTATGCCCTCCCCTCTCCCCATTCCCTCTCGCTCATCCCATCCTACTCCCCATTCCCATGCTGTTCCCACCTGCCGGAGCGTGTGGTGCCGCAGGATCCCATCCTGTTTCCCAACACTGGGAACAGCAGGAGCGGCCGTGGGGGACAGGGCTGCCTGCTGCTGGAGCCGCTGCTCAATCTCCTGTGCCAGGGAATGCCCAGCCCGTCACATTCCCGTCCAGAACGGGCCCCTGCCCCTTCCCAAGGCACCTCCCACTCCCAGCACATGGATTCCATCTCAGATTGAGTTTTATCCCATTTATCCCAGGAATCCAGCAGATTCCCCATCTGAAAACAAGCCAGTGAGTGGGTAAGAGGCTTCCCAAGGGAAAATTAGAGATGGATAGGATGGGGCTAGCAAGATGGGATGGGATGGGATAGGACAAGTGGTTTGGGAAGGGATGGGATGAGCGCTTTGGAATGGGCTGGGCTGGGCCGTGCCAGGTGTGTCAGCACTCCCACTGTGGATCCCTGTTCCCCCCCGGCTCTGGCACATCCCAGGACAGACCTGCTCCTGCTGTAGGGCCTTGACGAAGGCGTTCTTGAGGCGGTTCGTGTGCTCAGCCTTCAGGGCCTTCTTCTGGTTGGAGGTCTGGCACTGCTCGCACAGGATGCGCCCGCCCTTCTCCTGCTTCCAGTGCGGCGTGAAATCCGTGCGGCACTGCCCGCACACAAAGGGCTCCACACGCAGGGACACCGGGCAGCTCTTCCCTGGAATCACACAGGGATACTGGGATAACCCCCACATCAATGGCTACATACGGAGCCCGGAATCACACACGATTTTGCCTGAAATCCCACAAGTTTCACCTGAAATCCTCCAAATCAATCCCAGAATCCCAAAATTTTGCACTGAAACCCCTGATTCCACCCCGTCCTGCCCCAAATCCTTCCCAAATTCCCTGTTTTCCCATGAATTTCCCAGGGACATCCACCTTGGCTGTACCACCTCCTCCAGCCCCACTGGGCAAAGAGGTTGGAGCACCAGGAGAGGCGCCGGGAAACTGCCAAATCCAGGCTAAAAAGCCCCAATTTCACCCCGAACCGTCCCAAACGCCTGGGGTTTTTTTGGGAAAATCCGCCAGGAACACGCACCCTGGCTGTCGATGACGCTCTGCACCACCTCCTCCAGCCCCACCATGTAGATGAACTCGGAGTTGGCGGCGCTGGGCAGGAAGTGCAGCAGTGGCGCCGGCGGCTTGGGTGGCGGGATCTCCAGGAGCGTCTTTTCCAGCTGCTTCCGGAGTGCGAGCTTGGCGGCTGCCTGGGAATTGGCGGCATCGGACAGAGCGCTAGGGCTCGGCAGCGGCGACGACACGCGGGCCACGGAGCCCGACGGGAGGTGGGACGCAAGGTTCATGTAGATGGCGGAGGATGAGGAGCGCTGGCACGGCACCGACGAGCCGGACTGCTGCAGGGATGGGGAGAACAGCGGGATAATGGGGAGAACAGCGGCATAATGGGGCTGGACTGCTGCAGAGACAGCAGTCCAACCCATTCCAACCATCCCAACCCAGTCCAAACCATCCCAAACCATCCCGACCCTCTCCAACCCATCGCAGCCCAGCTCCTGCCGGTGCCCATCCCACGCACCGGCTGGTAGTTGATGGTGGGGGTCATGCTGGGGGTGTTGCTCCGCACCAGGCTGGGTTTCTGGGGCAGGCGCTGCCCCTGGAGCTGCGCTGGGTTGGGGGCGATGACACGCTGGGACATCAACATGTGGGGCAGTGCTGAGCTGGCGGCCGAGCGAATCACGGAGTGCCCCTGGGAGACCAGGAGAGAGCCATGGGGTCACTGGGGATCATGGGACACACCCACAGGGATGATGGGTCCAACTCTTGGATCGAGATGAGACAACCCAATGATCCCCTTGGGCAAATGCTCCTTAAGCTCAGTAAAATAAATAAAATAAGGGATTTTAGGCAAACCTGAAGATTTAATTCCCTCATCCAGGGCATTCCCACTTATCCCTAATTCCTAAGATTCAAAATCTTTCATTTTTTCCAAAATTATCCTTGATTTTATATAATTGAAGCCATTTTGGAGGGAGGTGGGCACAGGACAACCCCAGCGACGCTGGTGGGCAAATGCTCCTTGGAGTCGGTGAAATAAACAGGATAAAAATACGAAATTCGAGGCAAACCTGGAGCTTTAATTCTGTGATCCAGGGAATTTCCGCTTACCCAGAACCCCAGTTAACTCCTAATACTTAAAATCCTTCACTTTTCCCTCAAAATTTCCTTAATTTTAAATGATTGCAGCCCTTCCGGAGGGAGAACGGCATGAGCCAACAATTTTCCACGGAGAGGCCGGAATTGCTCTGGAGTCAAGGAAAGGGGCAGGAATCTGTGGAGACACCACTTCCCAGAGCCAGGTGGGTCAGTGGGAAGAGACGGACATGGGACAATCCTAACAATCCCGTTGTCCAAACACTTCTTGGACTCCCTAAACTCAGTAAACTAAATAACACAAAAAATAAGGCCGGAAAGGCAACCTTTTCGGAAAAGCAGGAAGGCTACAGGCAAAGGCACTGGAGAACTCTCTCTATCCTCACCCCACCCCAAAATGGGACACTGGCTATTTAAGGAGTCATGAAATATGGAGCTGGATCCACAAGGATCGTGGGGTCTAATTCCCACCCAGCACAATCCCAAGCCCAAACTCCTGGCATTGAGAAGTGCCAGACTTCCTCTGCCTCCTGGAGAAGGGATCTCTGCTGGGTGTGCATCCAGGAGAGCAGGTGTTTCCCAGGGAAAAGGGGGAATGCTCACCTGCAGTGTCCGTAAGTTCTGCGGCTCCACGCCCTGGGCTCCAGGCCGAGCAGGGATCTTGGACAGGCCCTGCTGCCCCACGTGGGCCGGCGACGGCTGCACAATGGAGGCGGCGTTCTGGACAACGGGAGTCTGGATCAGGAATGCGAGGGAGAGCCAGGATCAGCCCCCGGAGAGCCGGAATTCCACGTGCTGCGACGCCGAGCACCACAGGTTTGTGTTCCCAGCCACGCAGGGGTCGCAGATTAGGGGGATTTCCCACAGGATGTGCCACACACGGCCCTTCCCGTTATCCCTCCCATCCCATGTCTCACCTTCTGGACCACGTTCTCCTTCTGGAGTTGGCTCTGCCGCAGCTTCTTCAGGAGCACCAGCCGGGCCTCTTCCAGCCGCAGCTCATCCCGGAGCTGCTTGATCAGCTGCTGCCGCTCCTCCAGGCTCTTCCCCTGGAAAAACCCAGAATGCTGGGAAAACGTGAGGGAAAGACCACAAGGAAGCTCAATCTGAGCAGGAATTTGGATCGTTTGGGCGGATTTGGGAGCGAGAAGTGGGTTGGTCGCATTGGGAAGGCACTGGGAAGACCTGGAGCTGCCGGAATTCCAGGCTCCCTCACCTTGAACATCTCCAGGTTGGCGGCCTTGAGCCGCTCCTCCATGCGGGAGCTGGAGCGGGGGCTGGAGGCCTCGTTGTCCGACAGCACAATGATGTCCGGGGACGGCGTCAGGCGGCCCCGCTCTGGATCACTGCGGGAACACAGCAGGATCAGCTGGGAAAGCAGGAATCCTGCACCAGGACCACCCCCCAATCCAACATGGATCCCAGCTGGAACATGGCCCCTCCTCCCAAGGAGTCCAATCCCTCCACCCTGGCAGGGGAGAGGGGGAAGCTCCAGGTGGGCAAATCCCATCTGGGAATCAGGAATAATGCAGATTCTAATCCAGACTCTGGGATGTTCTAGCCTGGAATGGCTCATCCTCACCATGGTGCAGGGGAGAAGGGGACAAGCCCTCCTGGTAATGCCACCATTCCAAGCCTATTCCAGCCCAAATCTATTGAAAAAGCACATTCCCTAAAAGAAAATCTAAGTAAATATCCAATGGTTCCATGAGGAAATTGGGACACAAAAGGAGAAGCCGTGAAAAGAAAGACTGAACTAAAAGCCAGTGTTGTGATCCAGGGATCATCCCTGGGAAGGAGATGCCAAGGAAAGTCCTTTGCTATCCCAGATTTCATGTCTTGGTGCTGGAGAGCCTTGGAAAACTGTGGAATAATCCAGCATGGAGCCACGGAAGCAGCCGGGATTGTCATGCTCCGGCTCCCTGGATGGTCCTTGGAGTGAGGAAATGATGGAATATCGCATCCCAAACTTTCAGCTCTGAACACCCAGGAGGAAACACAGAGCCCGATCCCACATTTGGCTGCTCCGAAGATGCTCAGAGAAGGGTTTGTCTTCGTTTCCCAAACATTCCAGGTGTTTCTGTGGATATTCCAAAGCACTGGAGCTGCCCCATCTCCAGCAGAGAAGGTCCGGAGCGTTCCATGGAGATGGATCCAGCTGAAGTCCACCCAAGCAATCCAAGCTGCACCCCAGGAGTTTCAAACCGGCGGGATCCAGCAGCAGATTCTGGTCCAGAATTTTCCCCGTGGCTGCCACGGACGATTTTGCAGGAGCATCCGGATAAATCCAGGTTGGATTATTTACATTCATTGAGGGGGAAAAACACAAAGCTGGAGTCCAAATCCAACAGGAAAATCCACAAGGAATCGATGGATTTCCTTTATCCAGGGAATAGTAGAATTCCAAGGGAAACACTGGAACAGGAGCCACGGCAAGGGAGGTGGGGAGATGTGGAGCACATTCCCAAGGAAAATCCAGGGAAATGAGACCCCTCTCTCGTGAAACTTCACAATGATTTCCAAACTTAGAGCGGGATATTCCCACGTCCTTCCAGGGCTGATCCCCGATCCAAGTGTCTGGTGCTGGTGCCCAACTGGATCCTTTCATCTTGCACAATATCCATGGAATTCCAGGGATGCAGCCCATGGACTCTGTGCTCGGAGCAGGGACACCTTCCATAGCCCAGGCTGCTCCAAGCCCTGTCCAACCTGGCCTTGGACACTTCCATGGATGAGGAACCCACAAATCCCCTAGATAACCTGTGCCACCCCCTCCGCAAGAAAGAATTCCCAATTCCCACATTCCCAATTGCTTCCCAACGTCCCACAAACTGTCCATGTGAACCTATTCTCTCTTATCCCACCATTCCAATGTCCCTCTCCAGCTCTTGGAGCCCCTTTACCCACTGGAATCGGCTCTACCAAACCCCCCAAATCCTGTTTAATCCCTGACCAGGTTTCTTCCACCTCTCCCAGCCCAGAATTCTTGGCACCCACCTCCTCCTGGCTGCTCCCATCCTGGCATTCCCGCTCCCATCCTGGCATTCCTACTCCCATCCTGGCATTCCCAGCATTCCCACACCCACCTTCTCCTGGCGCTCATGTCCACAGGCTCATCGTTGATGTTCTCCTTGCCAGGCCGGGCCGAGCCCCTCCCATCCCCGTGGGGCCTCAGGCTCCCGTTGAGCTTCTCCTCATATCCCTTGATCCCGTCGGGCTTTCCTGGAAGCTCATGGGGCACCTCCAGCCCCGCCAGGTCCTTCCTCTTGAGCAGGGCGAGCATCTTGAGGCGCTCCATGGCCTCGTGACCCTCCACTTTGAGCCGCTTGGCCAGCACGTCCTCCCGCTCCTCCGGCCCTGCCTCCAGGCCCCGCTTGAGCAGGTTCAGCCGCAGTGCGTCCTCCGGCATCCGCTCCATCCTGGAATAACACCAGCACTGCACGTCAGCCCCCGGGAACTACGCAGGGATAGGGACAGGGATGGGCAATGGGATAGGGACACCAGAACTGCAACGTCAGCCACCGGGAACGGGGCATGGGATACGGACAGGGATGGGCAATATGGGATAGGGACACCAGCACTGGGCGTCAGCCACCGGGAACGGGGCATGGGATAGAGACAGAGACAGGGAATGGGACAAGGTGAGGGATGCGGAACGGGATAGGGACGTGGACACTGCAGCATCAGCCGACAGGAATGGGGCAGGGATGGGATGGGGAATGGGACAGGGACATGGACGCAGACATGTCAGCCACCGGGAATGGGACAGGGACAGGGACATGGGCATGGACATGGGCAGGGACGGGGAATGGGACAGGGTGAGGGATGTGGGAATGGGACAGAGACGTGGTCAAGGATGGGGGAAAGGGGAAGGACAGGAACACTGACAGTGTCCTGGATGTCGCGGATCCCAGTGAACCCCCCCAGGGCATACTCTGAGCCCAACTCTGGCCTTGGAGAGTTCCGACTTCCTTGGACAGCTCTGGCCTCCTCACAGAGCTACAACCTCACGGAGCTCCAACCTCCCCGGGACCTCCCCGATCCCATACAAGTCAGGAAGGATCCTAGAAGGATCCTGAAAGGCAAGAGCTCTCCAAATCCCAGAGAATGGCAGCACAATCCCTCCCTCAGGATTAAAACCCCATAGATGTGACTCGGCAAGGCAGGGGAGCTGGAATGAACCCCATGAAAGCCTCTGGATCCAGGAAATCCCCCACCATGAGGTTTTCCAGGAGGATGAAGGCAGGTCCATCCCACCCACCCACCTCTCCATGTTCCCACCCCGGCTCCAGGTGCAAAACTGTCTTCCCTGTGGAAAACAAGCAGGAGCCATGGAGCCCATCTCAAACCTGGAGCCAATTCCAGCCTCATCCCAACTCCAGAGCTCATCCCAACCCCATCCCAATCCCACTCCCCAGCTGATAAGGAACCAGCCAGGCGAGGCCTTTCCCTGCAGAGCAGAGCCAGGGACCGGGACAAACACCTCGGGAATGAGTGGGAATTCCATGTGGCTGGCTCGGGAATGCCGGGAGCTTCACTGGCTCCACAGGGAATGTGAAGCGTCCATGTCCCAAGTGACTGGATCTCAGCACCTGGAGCTGCTTCATACCCGCCTCGGGTCATTCCCGGGATAAACCTTCCCTGAGCCAAAGCTCTGCCGGGAAAAGGCTCTGGCTCAGGCGTAAATCCCTGGAATGACACAGGGCTGGGACACGGGTTCAGCTTCCAGAGGCACAGAGACACCTTGCTCTTGGAACACAGGGGAGGGAAAGACAATGGAAATCCCAAATCCCGAGCAAAAGCTGGATGGAACCTCCACGAGAACACCTGGGGCTCTTCCCACCCGTCCATCCCCGCTCCCGCACGTCTCCTGCTCCCAAATTTAGCCCGGCAGGTCCGGACAGGCCTCGGAGCCGCCCCCCGCGCCCGTCCCGCAGGAATGACCCCGGGGGGAAGCGGGAGCTGGATGGCCCAGACAGCCAGGAGCGCCCGGAGCCACGCCCAGCGTTGTGGCTGCTCCACTGGGAACACGCCAGCATCCCGGAGCTCAGCCGGGAATGTGCTCCCAGGAATCACAGAGGGGCAGGAGGAGTCAGGAGAGGTCCATAAGGGCCTCACAGGAACGGCATCCCACAGGATTCCTGCTGGGAATAACATGGGGAGCTCCTCAAGGACACCTGAGCACGGCTAGGGCCCAGCAGGGAGATCCAGTAGTGGATCCCAGGATGGATCCAGAAGCGGGTCCAAGCGGAGATCCCAGAGTGGAGATCAAGGAATGGATCCAGAAATGGATCCCAGAGTGGATCCAGGAGCAGCTACCAGAGTAGATCCAGAAATGGAGAACCAGGAGCAGATCCTGAAGCAGATCCAGGCGTGGATCACTGGGCCCAGCAGGGAGATGTGGAAGCAGATCCAACCTCCTGCCCATCCTCCCCATGGATGGAGCGCTCCTGCTGCCTCCTCTTCCCATGGGAATTCCGGAGCCCCCCCAGTCCCACCACAAACGGGGCCTCCAGCGCCAGGGAGGTGCCACATCTCCAGCATTCCCAAATTCCCGAGTATTCCTGCATCCCCCAGCATTCCTGAGCATCCCCATGTTCCCCAATATCCCAGGATTCAGCATTCCCATGTCCCCCAGCATTCCCAAATCCCTGAGCATCCCCACGTTCCCAAGGATCCCCATGCTGCCCAGCGTTCCCACATCCCCCTCCAGCATCCCAGTGACATTCCAGCTTTGCACAGTGCTGGACTACGAGGAGCTGATGGTTTGGGAAGTTACAGAAACACCATCTTGGGATGCAGAGTCAAAACCGGGAACAAAACCCTGGGAACAAGCCCCAGGGATCCCGGGAGCACCGAAATCCCTGAGCCAGAGAGAAGAGGGGGAAGGCCGGAGCAGCCGATGGATGCAGCTCCCACTCGCAGGGATATAAACTGAGGGCTCCAAGGATTCCCAAGGCCCTTCCCTCCGGTTTTCCAAACAAATCCAAGGTGCCGTTACCAGGAACGGGGCCCACCGCTGTTTAATCCGCTCCAGAGGTTTTCCAGGCTCGGCCAGATCCAATAAAAAGTCAATGAGGCTTTGGATTCCGGATCAAAAGGGGCCCCTCGGCTGGAGGGGGCAGGAGAGGATCCACTGGGAATTTCCACCGGGAAAGCCACAGGAGAGCCCTTGATTCCATCCAAGACTCGGCAGCGAGGAGTTGTTGTTCCAATCCCGGGGATCCAGCGGCTCTGGAGCCAGGACAGTGGGAAGTTCAGGCCCCGCTCCGGTCCCGGCACATCCCAAACCGGCTCATCCGGCCCCGCCGCCTCCAGCCCCGCTCCCGGGAATCAGCACATCCCAGGGAACAGGAGCCGCCTCTCCCTCCACTCTGCTTTAAACAACCATCATCCCTGGAACAAAATTCCCAAATGGTGGCAAAACCCAGGGAAAACAGGAGCCAAATCCACGGGGCGCCTCGGACCAGGATTGTCCCGGGAACATCGTCCTGGAAAGAGGATCCTGGTGCTGGAGTAGAGCTGAGATTCCAGAGCCTGTGAGGGTGGGACGAACAGCGAGGGCTGACCTTGGAATGCTTTCCAGGAATCCCAGTCTGCTGGACAACGTCATCCCAGTGACAATTCCCAGTTTTCCAGGGGATCGTGGCTCCTGCTCCACGTGCTCCATGGCACGTTCTGTCGGCTCCGGGCGCTTCTCCCGCCTGGCAGGACGGGTTTGGCATTCCCAGACAAACAAAGCAGCTCCCCGTTTCCATCGATATTGCATCCGGCTCCCACAGGGAAAACATCCAACCAAAAAAATGGCAGCGGGAGGATCAGAAAGGCCGGGACGAGTTGGGCCAAAAACAGGGACATTCCAGTGGAAAAGGGAGCATATCCAGGGAGAGACGCAGCCAGGATGGAGAATAACCTGGGATTTATCCAACGGGATCCAGAACTAAAAGTTGGCAGCACCAGGAGTTAATTCCAGATGGAGTTTTTCCAGGGAAGCCCCACGAGGTTCCAGCCCCTTCCTGGAGGGTTTTCCATTGGATCAAACCCCACATTGGTCTTCCAGCCCCTATTCCTGGAAGGCTCCCTGGCTCGGACCCTCTGGAGCCAATGGAGGGGTTGTAATCCCTAATCCACCTGGGATGATTCCTGACCCACTTGGAATGATCCCTGATCCACCAGGGATGATCCCTGATCCATCTGGAATGATCCCTGATCCACCACGAGGGATCCACGTGGTCCCAGTGACTCCAGGTCTCCCCGTTTTCCCAACTCTGTTCCAGCAGCAGCACCAGGAATTCCGGTAGCCCTGGAAAAGCCAAGGTGGATCCCAAGATCCTGCTCCAAGGGAGCAAGAGTGGGAAATCATGGATAAACCAGCCCAGAATTCCAGTATTCCCAGGAGAAGGCACCTGCAGCAGCTTCCCAGAGCATCCTGAGCCCTTGGATATTCCCTTGGAAGGGCAATTCCTGCTCTTCCCAAGCACAGGGATTGTCACAGCCCAACGACATTCCAGCTCCTTCTCCTAGATCCCTGATCCAGCACGAGGAAGGAAGGACACCGGGAGGGCGAAGCACTGGGAATTCGGCTCCAAGGATTCCTCCCTGAGCACCAGGGACACCATCGCGGCACATCCCAGGAGTCTCCTGTTCACCAGTCAAGTCCTGCTCCCTGTTCCTGCCCATAATTCCCAGTGGGAATTAGCCCAGGAGACAACATGGATATACCCCCAAATTCCCACTATTTGGGGCTGGAATTCCCGAATCAATCCCAGGAGAGATCCAGCAGGTCAGGAACCAACATCCAAACCCAACATTCCCATGCTATCTGGGATGTTGGGTTGGACCTGGCATCCCCCCCGGCACATCCAGGCTGGATCCAAAGAATTCCAAAAGGTTCCATCACCATCCCAGTCCCTCCAAATCCAGGGATTTGGATCCAGAAGTTGCTCAAGGGCCCCATTTGGATGTTAAAAAATCCTGATATTTATGGAATAAAAAGCCATTTAAAGCCCCATTTTCCTGGGATCAGGAATGGGATCCAACTCCTCCAACTCCCCTGGGCATGTTCCCACTGCCCAAAAACACCCCAAATCCCACGGAAAACTGCTCTGATCCCGTGGGAAATCCACGGGGTTGGCTCCTCAATTGAAGCCGTCCGGTTGGAACATGGAGCTGCCCAGGACCTGCCCCTGATTCCATGCGGGATTGGCACATCCCGGCGCCAGCAAGCGCGTTCCAACACAGAGCACAAAATGGCTGATTCCGAGGGCGAGCATTCCCAAGGAATGGCAGGAAAAGGATAACAATCTAAAAAGGTAATTAGGATTTAACGGCTCTGTGGCCAGAGCCGGATCCACAGGAATCTGACGAAGGTTTGGGAAGGTTTGGGAAGGTTTGGGAAGGTTTGGGAAGGTTTGGGAAGGTTTGGGAAGGTTTGGGAAGGTTTGGGAAGGGAAGGGAAGGGAAGGGAAGGGAAGGGAAGGGAGAAAAACTCCAGGGCAGAACAAAAACTGCTCCAGATCCTGCGGCTCCAGCAGGGGTCCAGGAACCTGGAGAAACACCCAGCTCTGGCTCCGGGCAGGAATTCTGAGGCAGGTGAGGCAGTCTGAGGGTGGATCACGGAGGGTTTTCTCCAGGAGCTCTGGGATTTAAAGCACCACAAACAAAGCGAAAATCCCTGGAAAGCCCTTAAAAATGGCCCTGGAGCGGGATGGAGCTATCTCAGGATCCGGTGGAAGTGGCTGCTCCCGGCCCTGTGGATGCATGAGGGGAAGGGAACGAGGGAACAAGGGAAAGGATCTGGGAAGAAACATGGAAGGCTGGCCAGGATGTGGCAGAGCGGGAATTCCTCCAGAGCAAATGGCTACAGGGGCTCTGCTCTTCCCATTCCCGGACCCCAAGGGGGGAACACCTGGCCCTGCTCCGACACTCCGGGTCCAGACCTCAGATCTCCCACATCCTGGATCTCGAGAGCCTGGATTTCCCAGACTCCCGATCTCCCAGACCCTGGATCCCCTGGATTCCACATCTCCTAGATCCTGGACTTTCCAGACCCTGGATCTCCCAGACTAGGGAATTCCCAGATCCTGGATGTTCCACCCTTCAGATTCCAAGACACCAAAATTCCCAGATCCTGGATCTCCCAGATTCCAGACACCACTGCTGGCCCAGAATATCCCTGGATTCTGCAGCTCCAAGTCAAGTCGAAATCTAATGATGGGAAGCAGAAAAAGCAGAAAAGGAGGAAAATCCTCCCTTCCCAAAAAGTGCTTCTTTCCCTCTTCCCTCCCAAGTTTGGGGTTTTTATCCAACTCCATTTACCGGGAGCAGAGAATCCTGGCTCCATGTCCAGCTCCAGAGGCCTCATCCCTCACCCCATCCCAGCATTTTTGGGATGTGGGAATTCCAAAAGCCTTCAAATGGGGGGGGGAACCTAAAAACCAGCTAAAAATTCCTGGGAATTGGGCAAATTTTGGGGGAAAAGCAGCCAGAAAATGCTCCGGGAGAATAAAAAGTAGTGGAAAATGATGGGAATGGCAGTGGGGGAGGGGAGGGAGCGCCTGGTTCTGGCCCCTGGGCCCCCTCCCCATCCGGGATGACGCAAACTTCCCAGGCTTCCTTATATAACCCTTCCCGATTTCCTCGACTGCAGAGCTGCCTTTGTGTGGGCGCTCCGGATCCGACCTCGGCTCCAACCCTGGAGTCATCAACCCCCTCCAACCCCCCTATCCCATCCACCGTCCCAATAATGGGACACTGACCTGCTGGAAAACCCATCCCAAGCATCCTCATTCCATGTCTTTTCACCCACCCCTGGAGTCAGGGCGGGATCTGATCCTTCCAGAATAGCGATGGTCGGGAGCAGGGATGAGGTGGGA
>VZRE01012446.1:0-95261 GCA_013396775.1 Cephalopterus ornatus | reverse complement strand
ATAAGCTGGAGAAGGAACTGATATATTTGGTGTTAGAAATGACTGTTCTGTTTGGCTGAGACACCTTGCAATTTAAGAGGAAATTAATTTCCTCACCTGGAAAATTTCAGAGATTTAGTGCCAGTTCCAGATGACAACTAGCTTTGGAAATAAGTGTTTGGTTCATTTAATTATTGATGTCAAGCCCAAATAACAGAAGTTGTGAGAAACCATTAAACAGTTCAAGAAGATATCATACGGACCATATTAGAAATTTGAAAATTGTCTTCTGTAAAACTCATAAGAGACATGGAGATGCTTCACAGAACATTTTCATTGACTTTTTTTGATTAAAAATTAATTTTTATTAAAATTCCAATTACAGATTTTGATTATTTTTGTGGTACGATGGACAGGCAATGGTGAATATTACATAGTTAATCAATGTTGATCAAATTATTATCCAAGACTTTTTCAGAGGAGAATGGTGTTCCCAACTCTTAATCCAAAGTAAGCCTAATCAAGCTGAGAAATGTTTCTTACTTATCATTACAAAAATCCCTAAGTTTTATTTTATGTTTATGTTCAAGGATTTTACTATTTTAAAAAAAGATTTTCCCTTCATATTCAACTCGTGTGGGTTTTTTTGTTTGGTTGGTTTTGAATTTGTTTGGATTTTTTTTTTTTTTGGTCTTTCAGTTCTATTTTACCTCTGAAATAGAAAAGCACCACCCTCCAAAAATTCTGTTGGGCCTGTTAAAAAATCGGATTTTTTTTTTCCATCTCTAAGTGATTGTAGAAATGTCTGATATATAAATTTTATGAATGAAGACATCTGTGGAATACTTGGCAGGATAAAAATATTCTTGTTACATTAATCTTTGTATACTAACAGTCCTAATATTGAATTGCAGCCTCAACTTTTTGTAACAAGAAGATGGAAAGCAAACCTTTTTCCCTGTAAATCATTAAAACCAGTCAAATATCATGGATTAAACCTCTGACCCTTCCAAAGATAAGGCAATAGGTGCAGATGGGAAGCTACTTCAATGTCTAGTTTTTCCTTATCATCGTGCTATTAAAAATATAAACAATCTATTTTCGTAACCAAGGATTATACAGACCACAGAATCCCAGAATGGCTGGGTTTGGAAGGGACCTCTGGAGATCATCCAGTCCAACACCCTTGCTAGATCATGAGTGCATGAGTTTATTTTTTCTGCATCCAAAAAACTTCTGGGTTTGTTGTTTTTTTTTCTTTTCTCCTCCTTAAGAGGAGTATTAAATGCAGCTCTCAAATGGCAAAGTCACCTGTCTGAAAACACCACCTGATGGGAGCCGGAAAACGGTGGGCTTAGGTCTGTCTCAGCAGCTCCTAAAAAACTGGCCCCACTCCTCTCCCGGGGGCTCCGTCTCTGTTACACTCACAGCATTCGCAAGGGGCATGGGGGAACTGCTCCTGCTGGGGGGAAAACAGTGTTTATTTCTAGTCTGGATCAGCTCCCTGCTCCAGTTGCCTGCAATGCCCACAAATAGCTCTGGCAGGGAATAAGCAGCCCAAAAGAAGCTGAAAGGGGGAAAGGAAAGAAGCGCTGGAGCGCTGTGTGGTCGGGTAGCGGTGCCACAGCTTGGCTGCCAAGTTCAGAAATGTGTCCCAGTGGAAACAAAATCAACCAAGCACACTTCTACAAAGTGCTTAGCGCACAAGTGCTTGAAGAGGTTTAGCTCAATTTAATGTGATCAGGAGTTAGCGCTCTCCATTTTGCGCGACATTTTAAACGGCTTTAGTTGAGTTCCTCCCCCCCGCCCCGGCTCATTCAATTTGTGGTGTGAGAAAAAATGATCGTCTTCTTACACTGCGAAGAAAAATTAATTCAACTGCGTAATTATAACTCGGCATATTTTTGATCTTCAGTGTTAAAACAATAATTCAAGGCCCCATTTGTAAAACTCCTTCAGGTTCTGGATTGTCTGAAGTTTCCCTGCTTCGAACGTTCCCTTTTTTTCCTCAGAAGCTAAACATTCATTTGTCACGTCTGCACGACAAAATCGCCTATTCTTGGAGCTGTGGTTAAATGACTTAGACCCAGCCTTCCTCCTCCCCTCCCCTCCCACACCTTTGCTCTAAATTTCAATAGTTTTAAAGAATTGTCATGGCAATAAGAGACTCTGTGAGACAATGGTAGACACTGAAATTTCCTTTTAGTTCTATGTAAATTTGCCCTCAGTATCACAAACTTCACCATGACACTGTGTGCCCATGGCTCTGACCTTGGGAGGCCACAAAAGCATTCCTGGCTCCATTTTCACTTTGGACACTGCTGATTGGATTGAAGAGTTCAAGGAAAATGTCACTTGTAGCTCTTCTCTCGATGTTGAATTCTAATATCTTTTACCAGGCATGAGCCTTGGGAAATATGAAGCTGGAGCAATGTCATCTCAGAAGTTGAAACTACTTAAAATAAATTGTTTCCTTTTAGCTTTGGAGGATCCATGGGGTTTATATATCAATGAAATTCTTTTTTTTTAATTAATTAGGGTATTTTAGGTAAATTATGAAATATTGATTTATGGTATTCAGGTTTCCTCCATCTTTCCTTCATAAGAAAACTAAAATCATAGAATCATAAAATCATGGAATGGTTTAGGTCGGAAGGACCTTAAAGACTACTCAGTTCCATCCCCCCTGCTGTGGGGAGAGACACTTTCCACTAGACCAGGTTCCTCAGAGCCCCATCCAGACTGACCTTGAACATTTCAACTGTAGATTTACCTATGTGTAAATGTCCTTGTAGCTACAATAATTTGTCCAGAGAAGTTCTGGCTGTCCCATTCCTGAAAGTGTCCAAGGCCAGGTTGGATGGAGTTCTGAGCAACTGGGTCTAGTGGAAGGTGTCTCTGACCATGGCAGGGGTTGGAATGAGATGATCTTTAAGGTCCCTTCCAACCCAAAGCAATCTAGGATTTTACGATAATGGAGGGGATCTTGCAGAGGGAGAAAAAATGGCAGCAAAACCCTGAGAGTTTCACAGAAGTTTTGGGATGCTGTTCTGTGTGTAGGGAGAAGAGTGTAGGAACAGGGCTGCCAGGGCTGTTGTGGAATCAGCCAGTATCTTACAAACCACGTGAGTTGGTAACACAAACTAAAACCACTCTGCAAAAAGCTGCAAGGGAAACCTGGAGAGAGCTGTGAAAATATCAGGCTCTCACCTTTGGGAGAGCCTGTGGGGAGAAAAACAGCTCCTTTGCTGCATATTCCACCTCTCCTCTGCAGCTCTGCCATCTGAAAGGCAAGATGCCACCGCTAGAAAACTTGGCAGAGGAGCTGCATGGAATAGGGAGTGTGTTGATGATGGAGGTGATGAGTGGAGAGAAGATGTAGTAATTACTGGTCTACTAAGTGCCTGCTTCTGCCCAGGAGAAGTGTGGGAGCAGACTTGCAGAGGTGGTGGTATTCAAGGCTGAAAAATTTTGGATGGAACTGGTAGGAAGTGAGAACTTTGTGCCTGTGGAAAACTGGTCCTTCAGATGTGCTTTTATGGTGAAACTAGGCAGCTCAAAGTTCTGTTAGTTACGGAGGAAACTTTTTTCTTTAAATGAAAAAAATAATCATTTTGGTGGAATAATAATGAAGAAAAGACTCATAAGTCCATTCTTTTATTTTTTTTTTTTAGACATGTCTTTCTCCTTAACCACAAACAGCTGGAAATTTGCACAAAACAGCGACAGTAGGAAGGAACTCATTTTAATGGAATGTCTGTGCTGCAGATTGGCAGAATAAGGCTGAAAATACAGAAAAGCCAGGTTTTCCAAAAAGATCCGTGGTCATCAGAGTTCCTCTGTGGCGGATTTCAGCATAATACCCCTCAAAACCAATGCCCACTCTCCCTGAGAAATGAAAGCCTTGTGAAATATCTTACATTGGGCTCTCTCTGTTCTCTGGTACGTTAAAAAAGTGGCAAATAATGCCTCGTGTGGTTTTTACAGGCATGACTTCAACAGCACTGAATAAACACACAGAATGGTTCAGATGTGGTGGCTGAAATGGAAAATTCTGATGTGGACACCAAAAGCTTACTCACAGGCAACTTATTTTTCTAATACAGGGACCGAAAAAGTGCATTCCCGTGAAATGTGAGATGTTGCTCCTCTGAAACGAACCTGTTTATGATTCGTTTTCAAACAATGGCTGAAATGGCTGTAGGGTGCATGGTCAGCAGAGCATTTGTGGGACAGCCTAAAGGCTTTTAACCTTAATAGAACTGATAAATTACAGGGAACATCACGGATGCTCAGCCAAATATTTTTCTTTAAACTCGATTCTCTTTGGGAAGGAAAGCAGAGGGAATGTGCCCAAATGCTGCAACTGGTGTGATCTTGTGAGGACAGCACAGATCACTACAGCTTTATAAGATTTTCTAGGATTATAACAGTATTAAATATTTGTGAGACAGCTGGAAGTTGCTGTTGTTGTCTTACTAATGACAATGTCTTACTTTGAGTAACTTAAATCATATCATATTATATCATAGAATGACCTGTGTTGAAAGGGACCTTTAAGATCAACCAGTTCCAACCCCCCGTCATGAGCAGGGACACCTTCCACTAGTCCAGGTTGCTCCAAGCCCAGTACAACCTGGCCTTGGACACTTCCAGGGATGGGGCAGCCACAACTTCTCTGGGCAACCTGTGCCAGGGCCTCCCCACCCTCTCAGTAAAGAATTTTTTCCTAGTATCTAATCTAAACCTGCTCTCTTCCAGTTTGAAGTCATTTGCCCTTGTCCTGTCACTAAATGAGATCCTGTAAAAAGTTCTTCTCCACCTTTCTTGCGGTCTCCCTTCAGGGACTGGAAGGCTACAGTAAGTTCACCCAGGAGCTTCTCTTCTTCAGGCTCAACAAAACCAGTTCTATTCGGGTTGTTCATCCCCTCAATTGGGAATAAGAGGGAATCAGCAAAACAGTGGGATGTGCTGAATACTGCTGCCAGATTTTAAGACCTATGTCACGGTGAATTAAGACTCCGTAAGTTTAAGTTCTCTCATCAGCTTTTTTCATGATTTTACCAACTGAAAAAGTAGATTTAGCATTATGGGCTGAAATTTTTCCGTGTTACACCTCTGCAGGGAAATCTTTCAGTTCTTGAGATTATGTGGCTTCTGAAATGAGGTTGGGAAAAATAGGAGAATTTGCCCACAATAAATACATTTGTAAGTGTTTATTTACAAGGTCTAGAGCTTCATCCTCTGGGAAAAAAAAAAAAGGTTAAAATTGACAGAAGCACAGCTCTAATTTTGTTTTAGACAGCTTTGTGAAAGCTTGGCTAATCCAGGCAAGGTATAAGTGTTTGAGGGATAATGAAATAAAGCCTTTTGCACACACTGAAGGGAAAGCTTGCCAACTTCAGCTCTCCAAAAACACCTCCTTGTGTTCTCAGTTCCCTCACAGATCCAACCTACAAAAAAGCCCTGAAAGCTTCCTCCCCACAGATACTTCCAGATGAAGTCGAGCCCTGCATAGGTACAACTTTAGTTCCTCGTAGCTGTGGTGACTCTGGGAGATGAGAGGGTTCTTCTTTCCATGGTCTCAGCATTCCCACTCCCAATCTGTGTAGATAAGTGGGAAGAAGTCATTTGAAACAAGTGCAGAAAGATGAGTGGGGGAGATGGATAAAGAGCAGTGAAGATGGGCTTGTAGGATGGACCATTGTGGGGAGATGGCAGCTGGGGTTAAGAATTGATTTTGAGGAACGGCAGGATAGGAGAATAGAAGAGCAGAGAACAATATTTTAAAGGTATTTCATATCTTGTGTCTCTGGTTGGCAATGTGAACATTTGCTTAAGGTTGATATGGAATTTAAAGTCCTTCAAGAGAGTTTGAATTGATGGACAAGCTTTGATACAGACCCAGCAGGTCTGGAGTACAGCCAAACTGATGGCTTCTAGAGATTAGATTGGACAAGAGAATGTCGTAAAAGAGATTTAAATAGATTTTCATTTAATGCTTAGGGTGAGATGAATGAGTCAAGTGCAGACATTTCAATACTTTGACTAAAGGAGTTGATGGGTTGAGATTTAGACACTGAACTTTCAGAAGTCTCAAGCGAAGTGGGAAGAATCCCTTGTGAATTTTGCCTTCAAATCGATGTCCAGCAGGTACCCAGCAGAATTTTTGTTCACATGCCTGTGAGCAGCTTTTGATCCTGTATTTTAAAGTTCAGCACCATGGTCACTACACCCACACACAGATACACTGGAGCCACACTGAAAAGTGTGAATTAGAATAAGTTGACATCAACATTAGCTGTTAGGAGAGGGTTTCTCTCATGCCAGCAATGTTGTTCAATACAAGATTAGCAACATTCAGAGCTCCTAAAACAATTTTGGGTTTAAAGAAAGGATCAGGGGTCTTGCCAGGAGGGTACAGGATTCCCACAACCTTGGCATCAATCACTCAATTCATCCAGTCCAGTCACTGAGAATGCAGCAAAGTCAAAAAGTTGGAAAGCTTAAACACAGCCTAGAGAATTGTTAATATTTATTTCCTGCTTCACTGTCCTGTTACGTCACTTCTGTGCAAAAAGATAAATGCTTCAAATCCACAACTGAGGGGAGAAAGAGAAGCCAAAAAGCAGGTGAGAGATGCTGAGAAAGGCTAAAGGAGTGAAGTCTGACTCTTGCTTTGGAACATGAACTCTTATGCTTTATACCACTGTGCTCTGCACACCCTGAGTCTGGCAGTGCTTGTAAGTAATTGCATGGAAAAAAAAAAAACAGCAAAACCAAAAAGTTTTGACTTCATTGTGTTTCAATAATTGTTTATTTCCTCCTTGGAGCAGATGCGCAGATACAGCTTCTTTCTCTTTTCTCTTTATTTGCTTTGGATTCCACCTAAACAAGGCAAGATGCTATGAAAAGTGTGAACAGCAGCAGAAGGGACACACGTTGTAGCATCTTGATATCAATTCATTTCACTGCTTTCTTATCCCACACTCACTACAGAGAAACAACATAATTGGCAGAACTCCTTTTTTTTTTTTTTTTTCATATGTGTGTGTAGGCTTTAAGACAGTGACAAGAAGAAACTGGAGGAGGGCTGTTACATTAGAGTAGCTGAGTTTTGATAGAATTTTTTAAAATTTCAGATTATACGGTCCTATTAGTTACAATTTCAGCTGCTTCGGTGGCAGCATGAACGTGATTTAATATGTGAGCAGCTGAGAGGCTTCAGGTGACAAATGGAAGCAGCAGGGATGTTTGTGGAAGAATTAGAAATATTGAAAGGATTAGAAAGCTCAGAGATCTTGCTGATATTTTGATTTGGACGAAGACTAGTAAACCAGCATTCAGGATCACACAGATATCAGGAAATGCCTGTGCAAAGTGGGAGAAGGATATTTTCTTTTCTTTTGAGAGCAATCACATTTTCATCATTTTCCTTCTGTGATCCTTTCTCTATATCCTTTCTTCTTTCCTGGGAATCTCTTTTCTGAAGGAACATTCCATGAAGGGGTGGGGAGAGGTGGCACAGAATTCTTTTTGTGGACTGAGAAAAATAAAGCACTGTGAAATGACTGAAAAGACTTTTTACTGATGTGAAGCTACGGCTTCGTTTGTTATCATCTGCGTGACAAACTCCACTTCCCTGTAGTGGGAGTAGAGAAGTATAATTGCTTGTAAGTAGAATATCAGGCTAATAGTAAAAATATGACTGAAGGTCTCTGTAAGATCCTGTCCCATTTACCCAAGAGAAATAGCACTTTCTTCTACAAAGTTGCATTGGTTATTTTATGAATATGGCACTGATCAGAAACAAGTTTATGTGTTAATGTATAATAAAAATGTCCTAGCACGTGTTGCATATTTTATTATAATAGAGGATAGGTAAACAACTCTTATTTGAGTATATAAAGGTGGAAAAACAGCCATCTGGTTTTATTAGTGTAATTGATCAGATACTTTTCCTGGTAGAGCTGAACTCAACTTTTGGAGAGGTTTTAAAGGCTTTAGAAACTGAATGAATCTTTTCAACTTATTTTATCTGATTTGGTAGAATAGTTGTAGAAGACTTTGCACTCAGTGTCTGTTCAGGCAGTTCTTAGTGATGACTTGCATATAAACTGTCACAGCATCTCTTAAGGCTCTGTCTTCTCGAAGGAAGAGGCAATAATTTGAATCCCTGGTGCTTGATCAGCCTCATCTTTTTATTCGAGACACACGTAGTAAAATGTTCTCACGAATCTGGAGACTTAGAAAGAAAAAGGGGAAAGAAAAGGTTTCCTGGACTGGTGAATAAGCCAAACAAGCTTTGCTCTTGTCATGAACATTTCAGTGAGCAAAGAGAATTTTCACAGACTAGATCTAATAAGTTGTTTGTTTGGTTTTTTTTTGCCGGGAGAAATAATTTAGGACAGTGCAAATGGGTACATTTCCTGCCTGCTGAGGTTTTTCTGGGCACCATTCACCGAACCAAGAGAATGTTGTAGAATAGATTGCCAGTAAATGGTTTGACTGTTTTTTCTACTGACTAATAAAGCTACTTTGTGCAATAGCTGTCACACACCATGGTCAGGGAGCTTTCCAGCATAGACAACCTTTGTTGTCCAGGGTGAGTACAAGGGGGGATAGAATATATGTTGGCATGAAAAGAGATGTCAAGTGAACAAAGATTTTCAAGGCAGATGCCAATTTTCTCTCATTCTACCTACGATTACATATCTTAGTTGATTTGAGGGGCTCCCCAGGCTTCTGATCTCTCTAACATCACTGAGGCATCACACTTCATTCACCCTCAAGAACCTTTTCATTGCTGCCTTAAACTGATCCATGGCACTTCTGCCTGTAAATTAGGCAAGAAAACCACATCCTCCTAAAAGTGCAGTAAATGGGAAGCAGATGATCTTGAAGGGCACAAATGGAATTTTCAACTACCAGGGTCCAAACCCCAGAAAAACAAATGTTGTGCAATTAATCCAGAGTTCTCCAGCAGCCTCAGAGCCTCAAGTTGTTAGACAATAAGCAGTTCAAATGCTCTGCAGACCAACAGGAGATGTGGGCATTAACATGGAGGGGAAATACCAACTTCTTGGAATGGGTACGATCTGCCCTTTGAATGAACTGAAAGGCAGATATTTATTTTCAAAATTCCCTGAATATTAATCCTCCCTGGGTGGAAGAAAACTGAGTCATATGCCAGCCACCTGCTCACCATGCAATTCTCATCTTCAGTTTATTTTCTGCTTGTGTCCGTGTGTTTTTGTACCTGTATTCACTCACGTAGAGCACACCAGCAGCAGTGGCCAGGGAGCAGAGCTAAGTCAGAGTGTCTCTTGTGACAGCTGGTCTTCTGGGACTGGGGACAATGGTTGGACAAGGCACATAATCCTTTCTTTGTGATACATAAAATTAAATGTGTATTTCTGCACAGTGGGTACAACCACAGCAGTCGTGGTATGTAGCACACACACACTACTTTGTACTTCGGTGGCCAAGGTTTTCTGGAGGACTTCAGATTCTCTTCTGGTGCCCATATAAGCTCAAGTCTAAATAAGGACTAAAGCAACTAAACAGTTCCTGCTATCAAAACACCTTCACACTAAACCAACAAATGCTTTGGTGCAGAGTTTGGTTTTTTTCCAAAGAAGGGAGTTTTGCACTCCCACCCTGTGTAAAGAAAGGCAGATGGCAGAAGGGAGAGAACAGATTAATTCCTTTTCGAGTGAAAAACTCTTTAAGAAGACAATTTTGCAGTAACTGTGTGTGATTCCAAGGTGGTGTTTCTTTGGAGGTTGGCAGGGGCTTGTCTATGCACCTGGGGGTGGGCTCTGCAGCATGTCCTGAAGTGCTGAGCCCTTCACTGTAATGAAAAGGAGCCTGGCCAAGTGCAGTCTGTCTTTCTGGGGCCAGATTTACCAGGATCTAGGTAAATTTAGGGTGGGAATGAGTCCTGCACTCAAAGCCAGGCCCTAGCAAAGAGGTCTTTGATTATGAACATAGCCAGAGGAATCTTATAAACTTTCTAGACCCATGACTACCATCTTCTGACATCTCTACTGCCTGATGGTTTGCTCTGATGTAAAGTATTACAGCTCTACTGCCTTTAGCAGAGCTCAGCTGGGTTCATACACACATAGATGTGGTGTTTAGGGACATGGTTTAGTGGTGGATCTGACAGTGCTGGTTGGACTTGATCTTGGGGGCATTTTCCAACCTCAATTGTTCCGTGATTCCGTGATCTCAAAGTGTTGTAATTTGTGTAGGGACTGTAGTACCCTCTGGCTGCTAAACCTTAAGGTAGTATTTTATGTCCTCAGAACAACCTTGTTAGCTGCAAAAGTAGGTCTGGACTTAATGGCTGATGATCCAACGCCTTCTTACTGATCATCTGAAACTCTCCTCCCTGTAGGTTGCTGGAAATGTCCACCCAGAATGCGATTTTATGACAGAGCTGAAAAAAAACGAGGCTGAATGTCTGGAGGACCCACAAGAGCGTGGAAATGCAACATCAGCAGGTGTCCATGTGTGAGGGATAAAGGGAGGGAGGGAGAAGTGACCCGCTAGCAGAGTGAGGATGCAGCCAGGCTGCCAATGTGGTGTTTGAGGGTTTTACTTATTGTCCCACATACCTGTTGCCTTGTCAGCTCTTCTTCCATCCACTCCATTTCCTTTCAATTCTTTTTTCCAGTCTTTCCCGTTCAAATATAGACAGTCAATTTATCTGAGTGAATCCTTGTGTCCTTGTCCTATTCTTTATCCAACTGGATGTTATCATGGCATCGTGCTTGCATGTCTATGAGGGTGTTTTGATCTTTAAAAATAGGATAAGTTCATGAAAAGTACTGTTATCTGGTCTTTCTTCCAGAATCATTCTCCCTCCCATTTCCATAATACCTTTTCATTTATTACATTATTTCAAAAACCCACCCCAGTCTAACAAAGCGGGTCTAACTAAAGCAAAAAAATAATCCTCTGAGGGTGTTTATTTCTCATTGCAGAATAAAAATTGTGGCTAAAAGTTATTTTTGTAAGATATGTAAGCGGTGAAGTGGCAAAGTTTAAAAAGGTTTGGGGTTTTATTTTGCTCAAATATAATTATGCTTAAAAATATATTTCGCTTTCTGCCTGAGGTTGCAAGAGAACTTGGGACAAATTACTGTGCTGGCCAGAGGCAGATGCCGGAGAGACTCTTGCCTTACCATGCCCAAACATCATCCTTCACTTCATGAAGGAGCCAGGTGATGTACTATCAGGGTTGTACTCCCATTTTTCTGTTGCCTGGAAGAGCATCTCTAAAAAGTGGGGGTGAAGACAGAAAGTTGCATGTTCCCACTCTCCAGCTGGATCAGAGCAACACTGCAAAGATTGTAGTAGGATCTGAGGGACCTTCGCAGTTCTGCTTATATTTTAAGTACTATCCATAGTCTGTGATGAGGCCCTGATCCAAACCCCAGTGAAATAAATAGAGTGATTCCATGGGTTTCCATGGGCTTTGGGATCAGCTTGATGTGATCCCAAAGCTCATACGAGGTTGTCTAGGTCAGAACTTAAGCACGGGGCTTTCTGAGATTTATGCTCTGTTTGGTTTGGGATGAAATGAAAGGCAGAGGAAGGAGTAACGTGACTGTTCTTTGAGACCAGGTTTGGAGACACAAAGCAGAACTCAGCCCTTGAAGCAGCACATGTGTTTGCTCGAACGCAAACCTGCGAATTAATCCTTTGTGTCTGCTAGCTCTGTGGGTGAATATGGCAAGGAACAAACTGTGAGCCCACAAGGAGGAAACCATCTTCCAGGGAAGACCTGGATTTGGCAGCTCCACAAGAAAAAGAAGCTGTAAAGCCTGAGCTCTGCCTCACCCAACACATGCTTGTTATAAGCGAGGGATAAGGAAAGTCCCTTTCATCCGTTCAGATTCATTTCCTGCCATGGGATTCTAGGATTTATCCTTCATCTGAGTCATAAATCTTTTTATGGAAATGTGCTATCCTCATAGAAGGAGCTGCTTATCCCAGCCTCTGGTCTGCAAGGAAAGAGTAAACCCCAAGGGAGGTGGGAATGAGAAGGGATATGTTAGAAGGGTGAGTGCTGTACGAAGCGGAAGCCTGATGGAGCAGTGCTTCCCAATCTTCTCCAATGGACTTCTTGTTCTCTGATTTAAATAATTCCTTACTCCTTCCCACCTCTATCCCTGTCACCTTGGTTCTCTCACTTCTTTTCCCGTTGTTTGTCTGTAGATAAAATATAAAGTTTTGTGTCTGATGACCTGAACGTACACACACAAAGTGTCCTACCAACCCTGTGAGATGCCAATGCACGTGATCCTCTCCTCCTGGCATAACCTTTGTACCAGCCAGAGGTCTTCTCCTGGGTTTTATTTTCCATATTATTCTCGTATTTTTCCACTGGAAAAAAATTAAGTGCTTTCGTTTCAGCTGGGATAGTAAAAAGGAACTGCACAAGGAAAGGTTGGTCTGACCCGTTCCCTCCCTACCATGTCGCCTGTCCAGTAGAAGATGAAATTCCCCTTGAAGAAGTAAGTTTAATTACCTAAAAATATGTGCTGATGTTATATGATTCCTTTCTATTCTTGAAGAACACTGCAAAGGGAAGCTCAGCTGAGGATTAAATTTCTTTCCAAGTGTGGAATGTAATTCAGATTTGACTCTAGCCGCTTATTTTGGAAAATAACTAGGAATGTTTTATTATTCATGTGCAAGAGTGTAATAAAAATAAAGCCAGCTGCAAATTCCAAACAATCAAGAACTTGCCTGCAGATACAACAACTAGAGATGCATCATAAAATGTTCATAAAATATTAATTAAGACATTTCTGTAATATCGGTCAGCAAGATGAATTTGTAGTGTCACAGAACCAGCGATGTGCTGCTATCACACCACTGTTCCAAATTCAGCAATATCTAAGCACAAGAGGGGCTCGGGTTCCTCATCCTGCATAAAATATCTAATTCATCAAGAAAAAAAAAGTTTCAAAATTTACAAGTTGGTAATGCAGATCAGAATCTGACATAAGTCTTCAGCCAGATCTTGACAGTTGGTGATATCTAGAGGTTATGTGCTGGATTCATAATTAATATGGATAAAAACATAGTTTATATCATCATGGGGAGATTTCACTTGTCTTTCCGTTACTTTTTGTGTTGGCTACTATAACTGTTTAGCTCAAACTTCCTTTCCAGCCTCTAAGTCTCATCACCTGCTGCTCTGCATAAATAAACACTCTAAAATGCAACTCTTCTCTTTCTTTCCTTCTTTTATTGCTTCCTTACACTGCTGGGGTAAAAATAATCTTCAGTGGGCGTAGATTTATGTTAGATATTAGGAAGAAATTCTTCTCTGTGAGGGTGGGGAGGCCCTGGCACAGGTTGCCCAGAGAAGCTGTGGCTGCCCCATCCCTGGAAGTGTCCAAGGCCAGGTTGGAGGAGGCTTGAAGCAACCTGGGCTAGTGGAAGGTGTCCCTGTGACAGGGAGGTTGGATTGAGACGATTTTTAAGGTCCCTTCCAGCCCATTCTATGACTATTCTATTATTTTACCTAAAGGCAAACTCCTCAGTTGTAGATTTATCAGTGTTAGGATTTGATTATTTTCTGTGTTTTCCACATCTGATATGTTGCCAGATAAGGTCAGCCTAGCACAGCTTTGATGTTTCCCATGGAGTGCTGAATCCAGACTTACTGGCAAGCTTTCCAGCTCTGAGGTACTTCTCTGAGCTCTGGATGGAATTGTGCACAGTCAGGAATTTGGATAATCATCTAAAATTCACAGTTCATCCACCAGACAAAAAAAGAGGCCACTGATGCCTGGTTTCCACATCATACAACTTGATCAATCTCAAAAAATTATGGTGCAGATCAAGGCTAATCACTACAAGGTGGATCTGTATTAGTGCTTTGATAGGATCAGGGTGGGAGCTTTTCAGGGATATGTCTTGGCTCTCCCCACTTATTGCATTTACTCTGAGGAGTGTTCTCAGAAAGGATAGCCCATCTTCTCATGGATAAAAATAAACTGGAAGACAAATTGAAGGTGCATCCGGTGTGTTCTGGCTGGTATGAAACACTCAGATTAGACCGTGGATGGTGAAAAATATTCACTCACGGATGTAGGGTCCTCAGCACCAAATATTCCACTCCACTAAACCAGGGGTTGGAATTAGATGGTATTTAAGGTCATTTCCAACCCAAACCAGTCAGGGATTCTATGACCTGCACTTGTGAAGGCAGGTGTGGCGACAGATCCTTTTTCTTGCTGTCAGAGACCCATAAGGTCTCATCTTCCCATGAGTTGAATTGTCTTCTGAGGGTGTTTCTTTCCCTGCATTAACTAGAAAAGAAAGAGAATGAGAGGAAATAGGATTGTGTCAACATTTCAACAGCTCAGTCCTGTGGCCAGGCTCTCACATTCCCCATTTTACTCCAGACTCACCTGCTCATATTTAGGCAGCTGATTTTGAAGCACCTAAAATAAATTAAACGAGCCCTTATATATAATGCCTGAAGTTACACTTAATGCTCAAAATAAGTATATCCCCTTCCCCACAGTGAACTGTAGCAGTGCACTGCACAGCTGTGAAGATTTTTAGGCTATAAAAGCATTGAAAGGGGACCAAAGAGGTGGCCCATGTGGGATTGAAGGGAAAGATATGCGGCCTAGAGCTTATTCATTCCATTTTCTGCTTCCACGTGTGATAGTGGAAGTCAACTTATCCTCACTCAGAGATTGTGTCTGATAGAGGTGCCACTTAAACTGAAATGGGTTTTGATTGGCATTCTGGCTGAGTAACAGTTGAGTTTGGCAGCAAGAAAAACAGAGGAGATAAAAAAAAAAGGGCAGGAAAAAACCCAAGTAACTAGAACGTGATAAAAAGGGAGAGGAAGAATAGATGGTAAAATTGGAAATAAGGCAGCAGAGAGTAGGAGAGTGGAGAACCACAGGGAAAAGCTGATGGAATTCTGTATTCGTCATATAGCCAGCTGTCGGCAGGATTAAAAAATATAAATACAGTATTTATAAAAATGGATATAAAATATACTATACAATACAAATGAATCTGATTTTTAACAATGCCTTCATTAAAGGTTGGCTTTGGTGTTTATGGTTTTGTGAATGAGCTTCAAACCACCCTGATCCATACGTGTTTTGGTGTCAGTAACTATGGAATGGGACTTTACAAAAGAAACATAACGAGGGATTTAAGCTGATTTTTGCTGCGGGATTAAAAGGGGGAAGTAAAGGTAGTCAGGGATATGAACAGATTGGAAGCACCAAACAAAGCAAAACTGCCAGAATCTGTAAAAAACCTGTCATTTAGCTGCAAGTTTTGTGACAAATAATTCTATTCCTTTATAGCAATCCTACTTTTCTACTATAAGGATCATCTACACCGTAGGATACAGCGTGTCCATCACCTCACTCATCATTGCTGTGACAGTTCTTATTTCATTCAGGTAAAGGTGTCCTCTGACCTTGATTCTTTTAACAGAATTCTTTATCTCACACCGTAGAAGACAACATTAGACATTAAAAAAATAACATAGGTAGAAATCCAGACGAATAAAAATAAAGATTTCCAGCCATATTGGTTTAATAACATTAAACTAAAGCTGGAAATGGGAAGTGATCAGAGAGAGCCAGGCAGAAAGAGAATCGGAGCTGGGAAATAAACCCTGGCTGAAGGTTGGCAAAACTCAGCAACTCACTTGGATCCTGAATAACCAGGAGATAAATTTATTTGCTTTAGCTGGAATAAGGATATTTCTTTATCAACTATGTGTGCTTGCCTTGTGTGGCTTCAGGGAATTTTATATTAATAAGAAGAACATGCACAAGGAACTTGATTGCGAATTAATATTCCTATGGCATTGTATATACTACTGTTGTAAAGTTTATAATTAAACACACATTTTAAAATTAGTCTCAGAATTTTGGTAAAGATTCCTTTCTTACTGAACATCACTGAGGTATTTTCAGGTATAGTTTAGAGTATTTGGAGTAAAACTGCTCATTTATTTAATCATTTGATGTGCATTTAATGTTTGCTGCCACATAGGATTTATTTTATTAATCTCTGTTTATTTCTTGTATTTCTGCAAGACAAAAAAGTCTGGGGTTTTATTCTTGTGCTGTGAGAATCAGGGTTCTCTGGGGAAAGCTTCTTGACCTCTGTTGGTTCCCAGTTCATGTCTGGAAGCCAGCAGATATGTTTATTGACATCCACTCTGACCTCAGGAAAACAAAGCAGCCCAAATGAGGGGAAAGGAAGAAACAATGGACATAAAGAGACACAGCAATAGGGAGGAAAAAAAATTACAGTTAACAATGGGGTTGACATTTGAGGTCAGTAATAAAATTCTGCCCACTCTGGGTGAACTCTGAGATTGGGCCACCCTCAGGTTACTGGAGCTGGGTGGAATTCAGCTTTTAATGGAACTCTTTGCTTATTAACTAAAATCTTCATGTCCAAGTGAAAACATAAAAATGAAGCTGTGTAAATCTGCATTTAATAACAGTCAAACTTTAAATTTAATTAACTGAGAATTTAAGGTAGATGTGCCAAGCTGTTTTAACGCCCTCCTCTGCTTTCACTTAATTCATAAAAGTAACTTTGATAAAGTAAGGAAAAGGCTTTTAAACAGGGGTTTAATGCAATTTAACTCACCCATGGCATGGCATAGAGAAAATATTTTTAAGCAACTGTTACCCTGTTCACTGGGAAAAGTATCTGCTTATTCCAGGATATCCCTGCCTGCTTGATTTTGGGAGTGGTTTAGCCACTGTCTGAATCGTATCAGTAAAGATCATTCCTCAAATGCAGGATTGGCCCCAAAATAATACCAACCAGAAGCCTGGCTCAGGTGTACTACACTCAGGTGTCCAATTTAAGGAATTGCAGATTCCTTAAATTTGGCAGGCCAGAAACATCCCCAGACCTCCATCTAACAAGGAAAGAGATTGAGATGTAGACTGTGGGTGAATTGCTTCACACGAGGAAGGTTTCTCTCTCTGCCTGAGAGAGCTGAGTGGATGAAAGTGTTCTTCCTTACATATGTTTGGAAGTGAAAACGAGATGAAACAAGGGCTTACTGTTTGTTTTGATTAGCCCTAGCACAAGCCAGTTGTGCTGAGAAAGACCTCTCCCCTTTTCTTCCAGGAGGCTTCGCTGTCCCAGGAATTATATCCATGTGCAGCTCTTTTTTACATTTATCTTAAAAGCTGTTGCTATTTTCATTAAGGATGCTGTCCTTTTCCAAGAGGAAGGCATTGATCACTGCAGCTTCTCTACGGTAAGCACATGAAAAGTAGGATACTGAGGTACTTGATATTTTTACATACCATTTATATATGGTTTCACTTTTCAGGGCTCTTTTTTACTACTACTTATTTTTTTCCTTCTAACCTATAATAAAAAATATATAATTCTTTCAATCAGTATGTTTTGCCTCCATAAATGGGAACTTTCTATGTTCTGAAAGCATCAACTTCTGATCTTGTAGTACTCTGAATCAAATTTAGACTTTGACATAGCAAAAAGTAGTGTCTTTTCACTGTTACATTTCTATAATCTGAAGCCTAAAACTGAAGCTGAGTACCTCATAGAACAATTTTTAAGGCTGATTCTGCTGGAAGTGTTGGATTTCATGTTCTGGCTGGAAACTCTGACCTGTAAACCACAAAAGGCTCCAGGTACTAAGCAATCAAAAAATCTTGGCAACCTGGTGATGGTTTATGGGATGGTTCCTCTGCATTGCTCATGGCCACACAGAAGCTTAGAGCTGAGCATAAGGAGGAAAACGGGTCCCTAAACCTTTGTCCAAGAAGCATTTGACACTGAAGATACACTGAAAGCAGTGCATTTGTGAAAAAAAAAATCACCTGCTTGGGAGCCCAAGCTGTATTTCTATCGTAGAGATATAAATCAAAACACAGTGGAGATTGTGAAGTATTATGATGGTTAAAGCCTTACTACTCAAAAAGCCATTTTACAGTTGAAGTTCTCCTTTTAAACATCATGTAATAGTGAGATCTTGTTCTCAACCAGAATTACAGATGTCTGCTACATCTGCAAATCAAACACTTGTATCCACCTTTAACTACGACTGTTCTGTTCCTTAGACCGAATGCAAGATCTCTGTGGTTTTCTGCCACTACTTCATGATGACCAATTTCATGTGGCTGCTGGTGGAGGCCCTTTACCTAAACTGTCTACTGCTCTCATCCCTTTCTCATGGAAGAAGATATTTTTGGTGGCTTGTCCTCTTTGGCTGGGGTAAGTAAGGCTTTTCCATGAAATTAGTGAAAGGCAAGATGTTAAACAAGTTGAGCCTGGAGAAGTGAAGGCTTTGGGGGTCTTATAGCAGGTTCCAGCACCTAAAGGAGGCTTAAAATCAGGCTGGTGAGGGAATTTGCACAGGGGTAGGGAGTGATGGGACAAGGAGGAAATTCTTCCCTGTGAGGGTGGGGAGGCCCTGGCACAGGTTGCCCAGAGAGGTTGTGGTCTCCCCATCCCTGGAAGTGTTCAAGGCCAGGTTGGATGGGACTCTGAGCAACCTGGGATAGTGGAATGTGTTCCTGCTGGTTGAAACTGGATGATCTTTAATGTCACTTCCAACCCAGGCCGTTCCATGATTCCATGATTCTGTGATCCACCCCATTAAAAATACTGGATTGTAGAATCTAATCTGCCTAGCTACCTAACTTAGGCATTGCTCTGATTTTATTTTGACATGCATATTAGTGAGGAACAACCAGGTTTTTTTTTTAATGGACAGCATTAAAGTACCGGTGAAATAAGTGGAAAATTAAGTACATCTGGGAACCCACAGGGAGAGATGCAGTCTCAAGCTTGTTCTCCCCACCAAAAATGCAGCCACCTCTAAGGAACTATCAACAGACACCAAAGTTAGATGTGACTTGCTCCTATTCATCTATCTGGAGTCATAGCAGGAATTTTTGTTGTCCTAATATTGCTGCAGCCCATTTTATGTCTTGGGCAATTGTATGAATAAAAAAGCTCTATCCACTAAAGAACAGGGCAGGCACGAAATAGCAACAACCCCACCCTTTCTGGTGGAGTCTGGAATAAATCTAAGTGTTCAGACCTTTATGGAGACCTAGAAATCAGGAACTAAATGGCTGCCCAGAGAAAGCTGCTGTGTAAAGCAGAGATCTCCTTTATGGCAGGTGAAGGCACTTGCCCAGAGGAGTTTTTGGGTCAGTTGAGGGAGACAATCCCTGGATGTTGCCACCAAAGATTAAGGTAGGCCTGACAACTCAGCAAACTGAATCACTTTGGGTGTTTTAGGGAGACGTTGAGTGCCCTTTTTTAGGAAGGCTCAAGTTGGAGTGTATCACCCTTTGTGGTTGTAAAGTAATAGTCTGTACTATTATTTTAAGATTTGGTAAATGCAATTCTTAATTATTTTGTCATGCAAAAAGCACCCTTGTTACTTAAACCTGGGGTTTAATGTGCTCTCTGCACGCGAGTGCCAGCTTCAGGGAGAGCACACAGGTGAGTTGGGCTAATCTGAGCAAGAGATTGCAAGGTGACTCCTCTGGGACACAACTGTATCAAGTGCAAAGTAGCTTCTGTGTCCCTTTTTACCTTCAAGGTATAAACAAGATATAACTTGCTTCATTGCACCCTGGGAATCAGAAGAATTCCCGTTAGGTTTACACTTCGAGTTTAAAACAGTTCTTCTTACATGAAGAGAACACAAAGGGTAACTCCAGCTCTGAAAATGAAGGATCTGTATCATCACAGCAGAGTTTCAGTGGACAAGGTTTGGATTAATTGATGAACCCCCAATTTTTGTTTAACTGTCTGACAGGTTTTCCTACACTTTTCACCCTTATATGGATTTTGGCAAAATTCTACTTTGAAGACACGGCGTAAGTCCTTGCTTCCTACATTATCCTGTGTTCTTGATTTCTATTTTTAATTGATTGCAGTGATTACATGCCTGTCTTTTTCTAAACCCTCGCTGTTTTTTGCAGATGTTGGGATATTAATGAAGGTTCTCCTTACTGGTGGCTAATCAAAGGACCTATTATAATTTCTGTGGGGGTAGGTGCTTCTGAGTTTGCCAACATTAATTAGGAGGAAAAAAAGACTTTTCAATGAAAATCTTGTTACTGTTTGCTGAGATGTGAGAAGAAGAATGGTAGAATTTCTACTGTAAACTTGCCTACACACAATGCAAACTACAAAGGGGCAGAGAACTGACACCCTTACAAAGCAAACATCCTTCAAACAAATTAAAACCTTCATAGAATTGTCACTTAATTGGAATTAATCATGAGTGAGTGGCTGAACCATCCTTATAATATTTGGGAACAAATTTTTAGCATCAGACCTCAGAATCAGCCATAAATTTTAACACAAACTTTCAAGGTCAGTAGGTTTCTGTTCATAGCTGATAACAGTGATAATAACTCTTGAGCCTGACATTTATTGGATAAACTGATGGGCTTTAAATGATTATCAAATAAAATTACTCCCACGCATCATTAAACCCAAGCAGTGTTTGAGAAAGCAGCTACTGGACCTTAAGACCAGCTATTAAAAGCTTAATTTATTTGGAAGACAGCTGCATGCAAATGAGGCACATGACGTCATAGAATGGTTTGGATTGGAAAGGACTTTAAAGATATGCATAAATAATGTGAATCAAGAATCTCAAGTTGAATTCTGGTCATACTTTACCATATTTCAATGAATTATTGAATTTCCTCCTACCTCCATTATTTTCCCCCCTTCTGACATCCACATCTGAAGCCAAGGGACTGCAGTGATGATTTCTCTGATGGAATGCACACGAGGCATTGCTGATGGATAAAAAGAGATTGGAGTTTCTGGTAAAATGAGGACGTTCTTAGGCCAAATGGAGCACTCAGTCTCACCTAAAAAAGAGTTGGTGTTTATGGACACACAGAGGTGCATCAGGAGAATCTCTCTGACTGGGGAAAACCGAGCAGCCTCACAGGCTTTGGATGAATCTGGGCAAAATTGCAGTTCCAGAAAATTTGATTTGCAAGTTAGGCTTGAATCTAGCGAGCTTTGGAGCTGAGCTAATGCTCCTCAGAGACTCCTTCAGAGTCAACAGAGAGAAATCTGTGCTTTTGGCATCTGACTTAAAATAAATGTCTTCTCTGGGAGGAGATGACTCGTTCCCAACACCTCCTGAGGCTTTGTTGGCTCTCCACTGCTGGCACAGGCAGAACAGGGTGATCAGCTCAGATGGAGGGATCTCATTGTAAAGATATTTATTTAGCCAGCTAAGTTCCAACAACAATGTCTAAAGAGAGCAGCAAAACCTTAATGCAATGGTGATCTCAAAAGAAATTCCAAAATGATATGAGCTACGAGAAGTAGAAGAGCCACACAAGCTATTGATGAAAACATTTTGCTCAGCAAAGTCAAATTCTCAAGTTTTCATCTTCAGCCATTTCTTTAAGAAGGAATGTAACCTATTTAGATACCTGAATGCTGCCAATAGAAACAACATTAATAACCTTACACTGACGCCGTCGAAATTGTGCACGTTATATTATAACTGAAATTTAAATTCCCCTGATTTTCATCGAGAAGTTTCACATCAGAAATTAACCTTTTCTTTTTCTTCCTCCCCTTTCTCCCAAACATTGTGAGCAGGTCAATTTTGTCCTCTTTATCAACATCATCAGAATTTTGCTGAAAAAACTAGACCCTAGACAGATCAACTTCAATAACTCTTCTCAGTACAGGTAGTGTATGGCATAATTTTTTAAAAATCAATTATTTCAATAATAAAAACATAAATAATATTTTCTAAATAGAGAAGCACTTGTTCAGTGTCACAGGCAGGCTCGGTTTAACTGGCATCAAATTTTAGAAATTCCCAACCTTATCCCATTCCCCAGGAAACTGTCACAGGATGAGACTCAATTCACCTAATATGGGCCAACATAATATGTTCAGATGAGTTGTCTCCCTTCCAATTAAAATCACTTGGGAGACAAGAAAACCATTAACTGAATCTGCATTAGATGTCTGATCTAGAGCAGGATAAATTACCCTCTAAGCTGCCTTTTCCTATACGAGAACTGTAAGGGGAGCCTGCATATTAATTTCTATTTTATATATATTTTTATATATGCATCTCAGGGTTTTTTCACTTCTGTTCATTACTGTGCCATATTTTGGGCATTAGTCTTTACTTGGAGAAATAATATTACTTTTCTTCTTCTCATGTGCTGTGCCAGACGTCTCTCAAGGGCAACTCTGCTCCTAATTCCATTATTTGGAACCCATTATATTGTCTTCAACTTCCTCCCGGAATACACCAGCCTGGGGGTCCGGCTTTACTTGGAGCTCTGCATTGGATCTTTCCAGGTAAAGCGACCACAGAGGCTTCAGTTCCTTCTTAGTAGTTTTTCTAATTTAATCTTGTGTCCGGGTGACAAATTAGGATTGCTCAAAAAGTCATTGGATCCTGAATCCGGTGTCTCTACCTGACTTTGACTGCAGATTTGCAAGACTTTACAAATACAAGGCCAAGGCTTTCAGAGAAGTGTGTAAATTGGATGGTGGGTCAAAGTCAAGCACAGAAAATCTTCCTTGCTACCAGTCCTGGCCCACATGCCTTCCCTGACTTCACTAACAAGCCGATTTGGGCTGATTTTAAATTATCCAGAGGCAATTGAAGCTGTGGGTCCGGCCCCCTTGGTGATTTTTTTGGCCAAGGATAAATTGATAAGCAAACATAAACCTGGACTAGTGCCTGGTGCATGTGCCAGCCCACGCAGAGTTCCATCCTGAGCAATGCCACATCAGTCTCCCTCCTGCAAAATATTTGGTGGATGCCCCCAACTGCTCTGAATCGGCACACAGGGCATGGACAGCTTGAGGAGTTTGGTGCCAACCAGAACAGCTCCTGGGGCTGCTTTGACATATCCCCCAGGTGGTTTGGCTACCTGAGTTATGAGCTTTTCAGTATTTCTTCATATTGATAAACCTGTTTTTCTGTTTAGAATATGTAATTCAGATTTTTACTTAGACGGGACAGGAATAATTCTATTTGTTTTAGCATCCAGATCCATTTATATGATCTAGATGTTGTGAGAAGGATGAACCTCAAATGAATTATGTAGGAAACATAGAAGTTTATCCTCCATATTTTAAAATACGTTGAAACCCTGGAATTTCCTCTTCTTTTCTGACTCCAGGATAGCTGAGGTAACTATTTTAGCGTATGACTGGGGTTCAGTTTCAGCCTGCACTAAGACTCTGCTGGATTCTGCCTGCAGCTCCTAAAAAGGATAGAATCCAACCATCCTTTGCCTCTCTCCCTCTCCCTGTGCTGCACCTCAAAATCCCCAAGGAGCAGCTGTGGGAATCTCACCAAACCTCACAATCTCCCCCCGAAGGGTTGCATGGCATCGTTTGTTGGCCAGAATCACCCAAAATCCAGCAGCTGTATTGGTTTGGTCCTCTTGAGGATTGTATCCACTGTCCAATAGACCCTGCCCATCTTAATCCCGACCCTCTGTACAGGGAGAGGACCTTCACTGAGTTACTGAACAATTTAATGAACAAGTTAATGAATAAAAGGGTGAGGTGTTGGGCTGGTATCTGCTCGTGTAGGTCCTCTGACCTCCTGGGATTGTCCTGAGTTTATCTCAGTTCAGATATTAGCAGATTCAATAGGCAGGAATCAGATCTCATCTGATAAACCGCAAAGACACGGAAGTTGAGTGGAAAGCTGGATGAGCTCCACCCATTGATCTCCTTCTGAAGTCCATTTCTCCTTACTGATTTATGATGCGTAAAGAATTAGCTCAGAGTGTTTTTGGCTAGAGAATGGATGATACATTTGTAAATATGTCGTGGGAGAGCTTCAACTGCCACATCATCCGTTCTTGTGAATTCATATCGTTTTACTGACTTTAATAAAATGCCACTAACCAGGTGTTTATCTGGCTGGTCAGCTTTATTGGAGATACAGAAAATATCTTTCAATTTATAGCAACCCTCCCACCTCTAGTGATACTCATTAATTCACATACACACCGTCATGAAGTCAGGTAATGACAGTGGCTTTTTTAAACATTGCTAACACCCAAAATTTTTTTTTTTTGGTCTTTCTCAGGGGTTTATTGTAGCAGTTCTCTACTGTTTCCTGAACCAAGAGGTAAGGGAATTATATCCTCTACAGTATTGCTTTCATTGGCAAATATATACAACAATCAGTTTCATACAAGCAGATGATCAAATATTTCAATTTCTCAGCATTGTCTGTTAACATGAGAATCAATGTCCATGAATTTCAGTTCAATTATCTTCATGGGAATGAAGCCATCTAGTGGAGAAATCAACTTTTACTACTTTTCTATGCCTCAAGTATTTTTCATCCTTTCTTCACGTTTTTGCCATATAATAGGGCTTGGAAATCCCCTGAAAGCACAAGCTGCTGCAGTGATGCAGAAAGATCTCCATTCACCAAAGGTCTATGATTAAATTGGAATTAAAATTGATGCTGTTTGCCCAATAATAAAATATTATTTTTCAGTGTTTTTCTTATGCCTCTGAAGCTTTTCAGTATTTCTTCATGTTGCTGAAACTGTTCTGTTTAGAATATATAATTCAGAACTTTACTGTAGATGGGACAGGAATAATTCCATTTATCTTAGAGTCCAGATCAATTTTTATAGTCTAGATGTTGTGATGAGAATGAATCTTAATTGAATTATATAAGAAACAAAAACATTTATCCTCCAAATTTTAGAATATGTTGAAACCCTGGAATTTCCTCTTCTCTTCTGACTCCAGAGTAGCTGAGGGAGCTATTTTAGGGTATGGCTGGGGTTCAGTTTCAAACTGCAGTAAAACTCTGCTGGACTCTGCCTGCAGCTCCTAAAAAGGGAGAGAGTACTGTTTCACATATTCCCACCCTCCCCTGGAGTGTCAAAGGTGTGTTTAGGAGGTGAATCCTGTCCCTAATCACTCCAGACTCCCTGGGCTGTATTGCCCAAATCTTCGTTTTCCAAGTTTAAAGTCTAGGGCTGGTTAGGCTTTCAAACTGTACTTCATCATTTACATGTGCCGCAGTCCAGATTTCCTGAATTTTATCAGAAATTTCTGAAATATTAAATCGAATCTTTTCAAATATATTAACACCTCTTAGCCTTCTGTTCGGGTTCCTGGCTGTGAATTATTGTCTCCACATTGTCTATATGTCTATGGATTATTGACTACACTGACTAACAATCCTAATCCCTTCTAACTGTAGAAACAGCTTTACGTCCAGCTTGACATTCCAGACACACAGCTCTTCAATTTAGAAATTTCCTTCCCATTAGACATCTGGAAAGGCACATTTTTACAAGAATCAGATGTGACAGGAGGCTTTAGTGGGTGGTCTGGACCCACTCTGTTTCTGTGAACATGCCAGGACATGATACACAGAGCTGTCAACAACAGAGAGCAAAAGTCTCTCCTCGTTGCTGCTGGCTTTCCCCTCATCATCTTAAATAGCAAAGCAGAATTATTTCTCAGCCACAAACTGGCGAATGTTGGTTAAGAAACTTGCTGCAGACGATGCTTTTCTGGAAGCAGATGGAAATAACACCCCTTAGCAACTGAGGAAGAGCAGGCAATGTGGAGCAAACATGTTTAATTGTGTAGTAACGTTGGTGAGACCGTTAGTAGAACAAGTTTTCGAAGGGATAGCTTAAAAAAAAGGGAGAAGATTAAAAAAAATTGCAGAGAAAATATTCTAGTGGTGGAGAACACGATTTCCAGTGCTGGAGTTAGAGACCTCAGGCTTAGTGCTGACAGACCTTTCAGTTCAGAGGAGGAAGGTGGGCCGAGGCCACACCAGGTAAGTTAAAAATGGAAGTGGGACTTTTTTTTTTTTTGCTGTCATTTATTTAATTGTGTGACAGCTGGAATAACAAGCTTTGGATCTTGTGCCCGTGGTCATTAAGTAGGAACACAGAACTGGGTCACCTCACAGAGAATCGTGGAACGGTTTGGGTTGGAAGGGACCTTAAAGTCCATCGTGTTCTACCCCCTGCCAGGGGCAGGGACACCTTGCACTAGCCCAGGTTGCTCCAACCCCTGTCCAACCTGGCCTTGAACACTTCCAGGGATGGGGCATCCACAGTTTCTCTGGGCGACCTGTGGCAGTGGCTCACCACTCTCTGAGAAATAATTTCTTCATAACGCGCAAAATCTACTCTCTTTCAGTTGACAGCCATTGTCCCCTTGTCCTATCACTATACACAACAATTCTTGAAAGGAGGAGTAGCGTTCATTTCCCCTTGTCAGCATGGGAGGCAAACTCTGAGCCAGCCACACTGCAAGTTTTCATCAGTGCAGAAAGATGGCCATGGCGGGACAGGCCAGATAAACTGGAGGATCCTACTTTATCAGCTAGAAGGGGAACTAACCTGAACTGAGATGTCTAAAAACTTCTCTCTTTTCCTCTAGCCACTCTTTCTGTGTTGCTTCTTTCCTGCTGGTCTGCTCCCAAGCGGCATTTAACCACAAAATAGCTTTCTTCTTTGGTTTTGAGGTGCAGACAGAAATTGGCCGGAGGTGGCACGGTAAGAGGTGTGGACTTGTGCCAGTGTGGAGGAGGACGAGGTGGACTGTGCCATCCAGTTCTGGAGTAAAAATGACCACATCTGTGTGCTGAAGATGCCTCTGGATCTGGAGTAACCACACATAAAAACCTGATTAGGGAAAAGAAATCCCCCACCAAACAACAAATAAAGCAAAAACCCCAACAAACATAATGATTGCAGTTTATGCTGAGTAAACAGGAGGAGGGTCCACTTCTACAGTTCTGCTCACGGGGCATGTTTTGCAGGACAAGCATGGCAGTGACAGATTAAACACTGCCTGGCCTTTTAAACACAAAATAATCCTCTCATCGATACACTCTGCATCACAGCAAACACAAAACCCAGCTATTCTGATTCAATTCTATGCTTTCACTGATAAATATATGGAATAAAGTGCACAGGGAATGGACAGCAGTAGTACCCTTCAGCTCTGGAAACTGGAATTCAATCCTCATGCAGTGGGAGCTGGAGTCTATTCAGCTTGTTCAAGCTTTGCTCTTTGTTTTGATTGAGTGAACATGGAAATAAGAAGACAGAAGTCTTATTGAACTGCAACACAAAGACTAAAAACATCCTCTTATGTCGTCTTTTCATATTGTCTCTTTAGTAGCAAAAAAGATTCAAAGTTCACAAAAAAAACCCCAAACCACTCTCATGTTCTGGTGTTATTTTAGTATCTTCAGTTTAGAATATTTCTGATAACCAAGAAGCCAAAGTGGAGGCATTGGGAAGGCCAAGGCTCCACGTGATAATTAAGGAATAACTGCTCTTTGCAAGGAAGTTAAAAAGAAAAGCCAACTTTTGCACAGAAAAAGAATGAAACCCCCGAGAGATGGATGAGGAGACTTCTAGGAATATTGCTAAGTAATTTCTTAGGTGTGACAGTGTTGTAAAGCATCCAGAAGCTTCAAAATAAATTTGTGGTTCCCAGTGTTTGTACTTGAGGGGTTTTATTTGGTTTTGTTTTGTGTTTTTTTGTGGTTTGTTTTTGTTTTTTTTTTTCCCAGATGGTTGTCATAACCTGTGGATCAAATAACCTCTTTGATGGGGACATCAGGATTTGGAAAGGAGTGAAGAAAGCTAAACTGTACCAACGAGTGAGAATCATTACATCAATACATTTTTACTCTGCTCTTCGGAACATTTCAGTGAGCTGCCAAGTCTGATCGAAAAACAGAAATTATTAGAGAAAAAAGTGGAATTGCCTTTCTTTTTCCTTTCCTTTTACATAAAAAAACCTAGATGACATAACTTTCCACTCCTTCAAGTCATCCTTAGTTACCTGGATACAAGTGGAATGTTATATCACCCAGTTTTGGTTTAAAAGCTGAGTGCCAAGAAGGTGTCTTTCTCTTCCAATTAAAAAAATCCCCTGCCCCCCAAAAATAATAGTTTTCTCCTTGTTATTCTTCTCCCTGTGAAAATTCCAGCGATGCCTGAACTCAGACCCAAGTGTGGGAGCACCTCAGGGAGCGCTGGGAGGAAGGAGCTTATTTCCATTCCTTCAGTGAATCCTTGGAACACAGTTTAAAATGTGTGGCCCAAGATGTTGCTCACAATGGTTTTGTTCCTTTATCCAGAAGAATTCTAGGCGAGCTGGGTGGAAAGTAAAGGACTAACAGAGAGATGCCTTTCAGTGTCACACAGCATCCAACTGACATGGAAAAGTGGCATTATCAGTAAACACAAGTCTTGAGGCGGTTGAATGAGGCTTTTTTCCTGGAGATGGATTTTTCCAGTCTCCAAAAGATCATGGTCTCCATCAGAATGGAGCCCAGAGCAATAACTCAGGAAAGACATCAAAATTTTACCCATCTCTATCCATATATACCGAGACAGAAAATTCCCTGCAGCTGCTGCATTTCTCTTGGTGTATAATTAATTGTGAATATTGGCTGATTTGCTCTAAAGACCATCATGCTCCGTAAGTGGAAGATAAAAGGAAAAGCAACAAAACCAAAACGAAATTCTTCCTTCTGCTGAACAGATTGTCTGGCTCAGCTGATTTCTGAATGTGTGAGGGCACTTTTTGACCCCCATGTCTCAAGCAGTGTGATAGAAAGTGTCATATTAACTCTCGTGAGCCTTGATTGTATCAAATGGGTTTTCTTGCCTTGTAATTAAATCCTGCAGTTTTGAAATGGTGTTTCCATGATGGCTCTGACATTAAATGGACAGGTTAGTGACAGATACAGGGGCTTCTCAGGGCTCTTGTTCTCTGCTTTTGTAGAAGCCTGGATTAAGGGATTGGCTCCAAATCCCTCTGCATCAAGAATACCAGTGGTCTTTCCTAATAATTTCCATTGACTTTGTATAATACATAATAGACATAATTATTTGGATGAATTCTAGTCCCTGTGCCATCCCTAAATGAGGCTATTGCACACTGGTCATTGTCCTTTTCTAGACTTCTCAGCTTTTTCTAACATGAACAGAGACTGGAATCCTAATTTCACTCCTTCCTAAAATAAATAGATACTTCAGGGAGAATACTTGCCTTTGAGATAGCTGAAACTGGAAACAGAAATGGTTACAATCAGAAGAAATTACTCTGATTATTTAATTAGAATATTAGTATCAGTTTTGACAATGCACGGCATGGATGTTTGAGTTACATTACGTTTTCAGCAAATTCAATTTGAATATAAAGTGTTAATTTAAAAACTTTGGCAATTTAATTTTTTAGGATTGACTTTAGATAATTTATACTGAGCTTAACACCGGGAGCACGTGCACAGTTATTGCACAAGAGTATTTTTCTACAAGTTCTTGTTTGTCACATGCAACGTTTGATAAAACAAGTATGAGAAGTGTGAGCAGCAGAAACTCCTTAACCTTTGAAGAATAAATCTGGCCAAGTGCGATTTACTTTCACTTGGAGCAGGGCCAGAGCAGTGAAAGACTGAGCTTAGACAGAGGGTCATTCCTGAGGTGTGCAAATTGCTCCAGGGTTTACAGTGCAATGAGGACAGACAGAGGTCAAATGAGGAAAGACAGAAGTAAAATGGAGCTTCCAGGACATAAGGGCTTGAGCTGATCTCACTGCAGCTGCAGAAGGAGAAAAAAACCACCTCATTTTAGGTGTTACTGGCAGGTTTCTGACAGTTTAGATGCAAGTTAAGTCATTTGAGCTTGGCTTTAGTGTCGTGTCACAACTAATTGTATGATATTGGTTAATTTTTCTCTTCCTATCCTTAAATACACCTGCCAGGTGCCTAAAAATAAGCAATATGACAGCATGGCATGACCCCGTCTTCCAATTCTCTTTTTGAATGGAAATACCCCACGTATTTGTGGGAGTATTTCGTTGGTTTCTTCTATGATGCATATTTAGGTAACATTTTTTGTTAGTGTTCTTTTTTCTGGCTAGTTCAGTGCCTTACAGGCTTCCCCACACATTACAACTATTAATAACTTTATTGGCAACTGATAGCAAGGATGAAATCTCTCCCCCTAAAAGCATAAATTTTATATTTCATGTTAACAGAATGAAATGGTGCGTCATGTAACGACTATCAGTGAACCTTTGTGGTTCTTCTGACTTTATCTAACACCAGGTGAAGCTCACTGTTATTGGTTTTGTATCATGAAATAAATTCAGATTTCAGTGAAGCCAGGACAGCTTCTCAGTGTTTCGCTTTATTTGAATTATGATTCAAGCTCTAATACAGTAAACACTTGGAGCAAGCACCTCTACCAAGGGATGTCCCACAGTGATAATGGCATTGACCTTATAGAGAAAAAAAAACCCATAAAGATATTAAAAGTGCCCCAAAGTGCTTAGTGAATTTTAGATTGATTATTCTAATAAAAACTCTACTGGCAAAATCTGTTTTCTGAGCTAATTTGTACCTGAAATCCTTCCATGTGAGATCCCGAATCTTCTGTGTTGCCTGTTTGTATCTGTAGGAAAAGGGGGATGCCGCTGCCTGTCTGTAATGGATTGGGTACAAGCCTGGAACATCTTTTAATTACAATGGTGCTGTTCCCTGCCGATCAGGGGGAGGTCTGGAAATGGAAACTGAGATCAGACACACACAATCCATCTCAGCCTTGATAGCAAGAGAGACAATTGCATCCACATCAGCACTGCCTGGCCTCAACTGTGCTCTTGTGTTACCTAATTAAGATATTAATACGGTGTCCTTAAGGTGTAAGTTGTGCAATTATCCCTAAAGAACAAAGCTTTTAATCAGACCCTGCCTACTGCAAAATACATCAGAGTGATGGGGAGGTTTCTGGTTAGTGAAAATGATTTTACAGCATACTGTGAAAAGCCTATAACTAAAGAGCTTAAAAAATAAGAATTGCGGTTTGTATGAATATTTCATGATTTTTGTGCTTTCAGAACGTAACGTTGCTTAGTCACAAATAAAAACACACCATGTTTATAATTCAGGACATAAATTAAGTGACTGGAATGTTTATTTCTACTGTATTTTCGTTCAAAGGCTACCAATTTTTAATATATATTAAAATTTAAAAGTATGAGGAAGGAATGTCAAAGTGTTATTTGTAATTTTATGGAGCAACAGGATTTCCCCATCACCTCGTATGTGATTGAACAAAACTGCTGTGTCAAAGTTCACAATAAATACCTTTATTAAATCAACAGGAACACATACAACAAATCCTTAAAGTTGGAACGTGCGCACGAAGTCTGCAAGGAATCTGTGTTCCTTCATTTCCCTCGCTCGACTTGCCAGAGCATTTTATCTGTACCACAGCTGGGCACGTGCGGAGCTGGGGGAAGGTGTCCCTGCCCCGTGGCAGGGGGTTTGGGCCTGGATCATCCTGAGGGTCCCTTCTGTAACCCAAACCATTCTATGGCTCCCCAGGATCAGGACAAACAGCTAAAACCACACCATTAAACTGGGAATGGGATTCACCCCGAGCTGTCGGGGCTAAATCAAGTTTGGGAAATGATGAGCAGGGCAGGTGGTGCCTCCCCTGCTCTGCGCAAGCACGAGCTTTATTTTAATAAGTCAGGTTGGTTTCCAGCTAGAAAAAGTCCCTTGATCCAATGGACTATTTCTACAGGGAACTGTAGAAACACCTCTTTTTGGTAATAGCATTCATTTCTGATGATTTGAATTAATTCTAGAAAGTAGAGAAGTATCCACACTTAATCCACACTGAGTGCATCAACAGGTTAAGGATTTTCTCCATCTCCTTACAAAAGAGATAACAGTGTGTAAAATACAACACTGAGTCCAAATCAGCTTGATGGCAAAAAACCCACTTGATATTCTGTTTATACTGTGTTGACTGTCCTTTCTTAACCAATGGGATGTACAAAGACAAGGTAAAATCTCGTAAGGGAAAATAAAAGTTCAAGGAAAATGAGCAGTCTCAGTGCGGAGGTGAGAGGTTTATTCCTCAAAAAATTCCCTGTGCAGCACTGAATACCTTCCCAGGCATGCAAAGTTTGCCTGGGTTGAAGATAAGGCTGAAGAAATGAATGGAAAATTTGGGAAAAACTAGAGCCACAAGCGGGTTGGAGTCCAGGAGGCTCTCAGGGAAGCAGAGTATGTGCCTGCCCCGAGCTTGCACTCTGCTCCAGGTGTGAGATTCGATGGACAAAACGCTGAACAGAAAGTTGTGTTGGATTTTCAATGAAAACCTCTGCCACCCTTCCCAGTAAAAATGTACGGTTGTGTTGCAGAGAGTGCACATGCTGGAAAACAAGCTGGGGCGGGGGGAAGTGAAAGACCATCTGAATACTTTGAAAGCAGCCCGAATTTCCTTCTATTGGGTATGAAAACCCTTGTGTTGTTTTCCATTGATGTGTGAGAGAGGTCACAAACTGTTTAAGAAACAGTGGCAAGAGGTTCCTTCATCCTTTATTTTTATTTGAATCATTCCAATATCCCCTTGTTTCCTGTGATTACAGTGTGGTTCTGTCCCCTATTTAATTTCTGTCTTTTCTTTTTTTTTAATGAATTATTTTTATGACTTTATTTTTTACGATGTTTTCCTCAAGTAAGGAGGCTGTCTAACCTACAGATGACACATTAGCTCTCTTTTATTCCCAAATGTACTATTGACTTATTTATTTATTTATTTTAGCCTAAAGACACATCCCGACTCCACTAGATGGCGGCCGGGGCCTTCTCATATCCCATCCCCCTGAAACCGGATCGTACTTCTGACGGATTCCCTGGACAAGACACCGATTAAGATGTTCCGTTCAATGGGTGAATTATTTCACCGCCTTTCCAGCGAGACTCTCAGCATTCCATACAGCACCAGTGGGCTCCACTGTCCATCCCACGCAGCCAGGACATGACATCTTTCTTTCCCTTGCTGCTTGCCTGGGCTGGACTCGATGATTTAGATATCTTTTCCAACCCAGATGATTCCATGATTCTATAAAGGCACCCAGAGGTCCGTCTTCAGGGTGGTGCCATGGATATCCCTTGGGTAGAGGAAATTTGCCGAGCTTTTTACAGGTTGTAGGATTATCAGGTGTGGATTCAGGCGTGGCTGAAGCTCGTCCTCATCCCTGAGTGTGATCTACCAGCTCCTGGACCACCCACCAGGGCTGGAGAGCAGCCTGGGAGCTGCTTCCGAGGCCACTGTTGACTGACAGCCAAGTGGAAAATGTACCACTTTGCTTTTCCAGCCGCACTGGAGACCACTCAGGGTCATAATGACTTTCCACGGCAAAATATAGACAAATCTGAGCGTGGTGGGAATACAAGGCACTCCCTGTGGGAACCCCTTGTGTTGCTGGTGGGAGTGTCTGGGAGGAGATGGGATTCTGTGGGCCTGTCCCTTCAACTGGGACAGACGACAGAGAAACAGGCAGATGGCAAAGTTGACAAAGCAAAGGCTGAATCGTTTGGGTGGATTAATCAGCGCCTCAGAGCTGGTGGTTGAGTTAAAACAGCTCCTGCCAGAAGCAGGGCTGTCTTAGGCTACATCCCAGCACGCAGCAAATGTGGATTCGGTGCCAAAGCCTGGATCTCTGGTACAGGCAGCAGGATTGCTGCGGCTGTACAGAGCTCAAGTCAAGCTTTAAATCCACCTGAGATGCCAAGAAAAACAAGGAATTAACAGCTGACCTGGGCTTAGAGCCACAGCTGCTTGGTTGCTCAGCTGTAGGAAACACACTCAGGGGTGTCCCCGTGGTCACTTGGGTCGCCTGGTTGTGACAGCAGTGATGACATTTGTGAAGTCAGCTCTAAAGATCACACAGTGCCCCTTCAGTATTGTGATAAAACCTCTGCAATTCCCTGTTCTTTGGTTTTATTGGTGCATTTGTGTTGCTGATACACATTTCCATGGATTTTTGAGAGAAAGCCCTGTAGGTTTGTAGCGATCTCTGTGAGGATCAGTTTTGGTAAAAGCTGGACCTGGAATGCAGCTGGATTCTGATTCTGGTAGGTGCTCGTATACCTGTAATGTTCATTTAAGGAAAAAAGGATGGATCTTTTTGTGGATAAGGGAGGAAGGGAGGAAGGAAGGAAAGAAGAAAGGAAGGAAGCAAAGAGGAAAGGAAGGAAGGAGGGAATGAAAGAAGGAAGGAAGGAAAGAAGGAAGAAAGGAAAGGAAAGGAAAGGAAAGGAAAGGAAAGGAAAGGAAAGGAAAAGAAACGAANGGAAAGGAAAGGAAAGGAAAGGAAAGGAAAGGAAAGGAAAGGAAAGGAAAGGAAAGGAAAGGAAAGGAAAGGAAAGGAAAGGAAAGGAAAGGAAAGGAAAGGAAAGGAAAGGAAATGTTATAGCTAAATGAATGCTAATGGAAATATTTTCCATATGCCACCATCAGAAACTACAGAGCTGTCATATTTTATGCAGGAGATTGAAAAATAAAACTCCAATTCTTACTGAAAATAGCTTTTGCACTTTCCTCCTGCTAAAGAAAGGGCTGCAACAATAAAGGTATTGGAAACAGCACCTTACTATTAGTTTCATACCTGGGGCTAGATGGAAAATTTTGGAAATATCAATGTTTTATTGAAAAATTAACATTTTTTTTTTTTTTGCTGATTTTAGAATCTGTGGAACGTTTCTGAAGGGTTGTTACATCTTTGGGCAACAGTCCACACCAGCTGTGGGAACCAGACTGACCAAGTCACATGTTTAATGCTTCACATGCGCTCCATTCTCTTTCTGGAACTTGCACTATATTATTCCAAAGCAGGGACTTTCTTTCATTTTTATAAATGTAAAACTTGCTCTGGTATTTTTAAGCAGGAAATGCAGAAAACTATCACCATTAAAAATCAAAATACCCTACTGATCTCCTGCAGAAAAATATCAGGGGGTTCACTTTTGTTGGTCAGCTTTTTTTTTCCTGCTGAAGAGTTGCCTGCCATAGGAACTCATGGCTTTTTGACAGGAGAATAAATCTTTTTTTATCATCTAGTTAAGGTGTGAAAAGTTGGGATTCATCTGACATTATTTAGTAGTCTAAGAGGTAAGTACCTAAAATTCAGTCCAGGCAACCCAGGCTCTCTTTATAGGCAAAAGAAAGGAGTAGATCATTTTGGGATTGGTTTTCCTGATCCATTTTTTTAGACACTTGATGTTAAAATGAGATGAACTGCACTGCAGACTCCCCTTGCTGGCTCTCCAGGGCTTATAAAGGAATCCCACCTGGATCAGCTGTAGAAATACTGATGTTTTGGCAGATGGTCCCTCCCAGAATGGTCTTCTCCTTGTGGCAGAAAGTGGTGACTCCAGTCTGCACCCCTTGTGCTGACCCTGCAGCAGGGCTGGAGTGACAGGACAAGGGGGAATGGATTCAAACTGCCAGAGGGCAGCTTAGATTGGATATTGGGAAGGAATTCTTCACTGTGAGGGTGGGGAGGCCCTGGCACAGGTTGCCCAGAGAAGCTGTGGCTGCCCCATCCCTGGAATGTCCAAGGCCAGGTTGGATGGGGCTTGGAGCAACCTGGGCTAGTGGAAGGTGTCCCTGCCTAGGGGAAGGGTGTTGGAATGAGATGATCTTTGAGATCCCTTCCAACCCAAACCATTCTGTGGTTCTCTGACAATTACAGTTTTCAAGACCACCCTGGAGACTCCTCAAAGATGGTTCTTACCAGATGTGACCAGTTTTACCGTCAGAAGTTCAGTTTTGCACCCACAGGTACCTCCTGCTTTCACAAGCCCTTTTGCTGTCCTGCGCTGGGACGCGACAGGACCTCACAAGATGCTCCGGGGCTCACACCCAGGAGACTTCTCAGAGACCTGCATGGACAAGCAGACCTTGGGCACATTCTAATCTACCTGCCCCGGGTCCATTGCTGCTCAAGAGTCATTTCTTGAGGCAGCCAGTTTTGTCACGGATCAGCAAATTTCCAGCCCAGCTCTCCCTGTTGTCTGTGTTGGAGAAGGTTTTCTGACCACGTTAAAAATGAAGCTGTAGCCCTGTCTTGGCTCCTGGTGCAACTGCACACTTTTCAGCAGAGTAAATACACCCAATGTATTTTCAAATCCTGATTTTTCTCACTTAACTGCACAGAAAATCACATTTTTTTTTTTGTCAGTACTGATTTAAACATGTACTTACCCATTTTCCTGGAATGTGGAATTTGCTTTGTTGTCCCTGGCATTGGCTCAGGACAAAATACACTGAAGTGGCCCGGTGCAAGTGCTGGTCCTCCTCCCGCAGCTTTTAATGCATCTGTTTCCTGAGTGCTCTTTCAGAAGCTCAGTAACAAAAGGAAAGTAGCTTTTAACTACTGGTTGTATTTTAATCTCAGTCTGTCTCTGCTTTAAAAGCTTTGGGAAAAAATAGAGTGCCTTTTAATAAAGTAGCAACTATTGGAACACCAGTAATTTTCTTTCCTCCCAGAGACACAGTGGAGAATATAATTTAATTAGATTAATTCACCATTCACATTTAAAATGTTGGACTCTTTTTGTTTCTCTCTTTCTATTTTTTCTCCCTTTTCATTTTTCCCCTACTTTCCTTTTTTTGGTGCTTCCATTTATCAGCTATTTAAAAACAATTCAGATGCTTTTAGAAGGAAGTTGTTACCTCTGTACCCAGCATTGGTACCTCAAGTTCTGATATGTGATGGACAGGAATATTTGGTGAGTCATATAATGACAGACTGAGACAGCAGGAAGTTAAATTCCTCTAATTTTTCTGCTTTTTCGCTTCACAGGTGACTGCTCAGCGTTTGGTGATGTGCTACATTTCGATGAGTGCTCCACTTGTCTTTCTTTGTAGCCACATAATTGAGCAATGAAATATGAAAGTAACAAAGAAAAAAGAAGAACATTTCCATTACAGCTGGCTGGAACTTTCTTTTAATGATCTCTTGGAATGCAATATGTGTGTCAAAAATCCTTCCTCAATGGAAACAAGACTTTTCCACAGATCATTGATTTTGAAGAAGGATTACCAAATTCATGCTGAAATGTCTGACCTACCAAAAACCCCAAAATGCAGACACAGATATCATGCCTGATGATTTCAATACAATTTAATTCTATGAAATAATTTTGAATATTTTACTTTTTCATTTTCCTTAGCAGTGGGAATAGACATTTTCTTTTTAACTTTTACTTATGATAGAAGGCCAGGTTGGACGGGGTTTGGAGCAACCTGGGATGGTGGAAGGTGTCCCTGCCTGTGGCAGGGGGTTGGAACGAAATGACCTTCAAGATCCCTTCCAACCTGAACCATTCCACGATTGTATGATTCTATGATTCCATGTTGCTTTTCTCCTCCCTGTCTGTTTACCTGAGCACTTATAAAATAGCTCCAGGAACTGTAACTACTGGAAATATCTCATTAAAGAGATTGTAACCAGTCTGTGCCAGTGTGTGGCATCAGCAAGAGGGGATACAGGCAATGGTGGAATATATCTTGATAAAAGATTCTCACAAAAAACATGTCTCCTCTTACAGGCTTTTGAGGTTTGGAGTGCTGAAAAGCTTTTTTTGAGGATAAAAACATGGCTTTTAGCAGCGAAATTGGACAAACAGCAAGGAGCTGATTTCATAGTGGGTGAACACGTGCGGAGGAAACGGCAGCAGGGGAGTCCAGGGCCTCTGTGGCTGCTCTGTGTTCACCCTGGAAGTGAGGGAACTGCAGGGGTTGCCATGTGCTGGGCGAAAACACAGTGCGAGGGACCACTGTGCAACAGGGCAGCCCAAATAAACACCCAAACACGGTGAGCAGTCACGAACTGCTTTGCTGTGAGTGCCCAGCTGCAGAGCAGGGATCAGCTCTGGCAGCAGCGGAGCAGGAGCGATGTTGGCAGGGGGGCACAAGGGCTGGACTCAGCCCCAGGGAGGTTGTTAGTGCTGGGGAGAGCTCCCTTCTGCAAGGGGTGCTTACAGCAACCCAAATTCTGCCTGAGGTAGAAGTCACCGCAACCACTAGGAAAAAAATCCCGGTCTGAGCAAAGCTGCCTTCCCATTTCCAGCGCAGGAGCACCAGGAATCACAGGAATTAGGCTCTGAGGTTCAGGTTTGAGCTTTGAGCTGATGTATGAAATATAAATGAGATCGAGCCTCAGAAGCAGAGTGCAGCTTGACCTCTTCCTGGTAAAAGTCAGCCTGGCAAGGCAGCTGAGAAACACAGGCTGTTCTTCCTTTTGCAGGGGTGTAAAGTTTAAAAGTTACCATCTAAGACCTTCTGACTCACATGTTCCCTCTCCTGATTCTCTTGACAGGATTTTGGCAAAACTAAACTAAACTTCGATAACCTTTAATAATAACTGTTAAAAAAAAAAATGTTTTGGATCAGAAACACTGTTCCATATTGTTGGATTTCATCTAATCCAAACCAAGGTGTGTGTTTCACAGACTTCCCAAGCAGTCAACAGGATATACAGGAACCTCTGGGGACTAATTTTTTTTAACTAAGCAAAATGTGTAAGACAGTGAGATGGACCATACTGAAGATGTGTTATCACTCACCAGTGGCTTTTAAGGGGTTCTGTGTCTAATTTAGAAGTTTGATTTTTAGGCATCTGCCTTTAAGTGTCTAAATTACAGCATATGAATTCCCATTTAAGAATCACAGTTGAATTCTATTTCTTTTGTGTGTTCTTTTTTTTCTTTTGTGTGTATGTGTGTGCTTTTTTTTTTTGTAACTGAATTGCAGATGAAATTAGGATGAGTTCTTTTCACGAAATCGTTTAAGTGGGGAAAGACCTCTAAGATCATCAAGTCCAATCATTAACCCAGCTCTGCCAAGCCCACCACTAAGCCATGTCCCCAAGTGCCACATCTACACGTCTTTTAATACCTCCAGGGATGGTGGCTCCACGCTGCCCTGGGCAGCCTGTTCCAATCCTTGACACTTTCTGTGAAGACATTTTCCCTAATATCTAATCTAAACCTCCTCAGGTAGAACTTGAGGACACTTCCTCTTGTCCTTTTGCTTGTGCCCTGGGAGAAGAGACTGTCCTCTATCTGGCTACAACCTTCTTTCAGGGGCTGTAGAGAGCACAGTCTTCCCTCATCCTTCTTTTCTCCAGGCTGAACACCCCCAGCTCCCTCAGCTACTTCTCATCACACTTGTGCCCCAGACCCTTCACCCTTTCAATATCACACTGCTTTCCAAAGATACAAGACATGTAAGATACCAAGAGTGAGAAGGAAACTCAAAGGAGAAATGGAATGGAGAGCAGAGGTGCTCTGTGATACACTGAAGGTACAGAAGGTGAGAAAAAGATGGCAAGTGGAGCTGCCTTCAAAAAAATAAAACCAGAAAGGACAGATCCTATACCCTAGACAGAAAATCAGGGCAATTCCTCTGTAGCAGGTGAAACAAAGTGAACTTGCTGGAAAGCATCAGAGCCTGTTCTTGTTTGCTGCGCTGCTTATTTCAGAGTCCTCTGCAGGAGACACTCCCGGACATGTTCAACAGGTGAAATGTTTAATTTATTGCCCTCACTTCTCAGATGTTAGGGCTTTGAAGAGGAGAACCCTGCTGCTGCACGCTCTGATTCTTTCCAGAGAGCAAACTAAAAATATCAGACAGACCTGCAGTAGGGCCCTTAGAACTGACTTTTCCAATCTGCTTTTCTCTACGGCTCTGCCTCGTCAGTGTTCGTGAAAAAAGGTTTGACATAAAAAACAATCAGCGAAACAAAGAAAACCTTATAATCTGCTTTATGACTTCAGGAGTTCAGCTCTGTGCTTTCTGTTATTCTTTGCACAGAACGTGCCCCAGGGCAAGTTTTTTCCGTGCACGATTTCCTAAATATTTCACGTGGGAACTGTGTTGACACATAGTCAACTAATTTTTATGGGTTTTTCTATTGGGTTTGCAAGGCAAGGTTTTGGTAGTGGAGGGCTGCAGGGGTGGCTTCTGGGAAGAGCTGCCAGAAGCTCCCCCCATGTACAATGGAGCCAACTTGTCCCACGGAGCCAACTTGTCCAAGGCCAAGCCCATCAGTGACATTGGAAATGACTCTGGGGTAACAGAGTTAAGAAGGGGGAAAAAATCACCTGGAACTTCAGGGAGATAAAGGAGTGAGAATGTGCGAGATGATAAACTCTGCAGACCCCCAGGGCAGTGCAGGAGAAGAGGCAGGAGGTGCTCCAGGGGCAGGAGCTGAGGTTCCCCCTGCAGCCCGAGGTGCAGCCCATGGTGAGGCAGCTGCAGCCCATGGAGGTCTGTGATGGAGCTGAGATCCACCTGCAGCTCATGGAAGACCCTATTCTGAAGCAGATGGATGTCCAAAGCAGGTTGGGAATGACAAAGCAGATGTTTTTAACCCCCAGCCATGCCATACAACAAAGAAAGGCTCTCCCAACCAAGTACAGAGGGATCCATGAAGGCTGATCCCAGCATTTATCCAGTGACACCGTTGCTACCATGGCAACAATGCTTTTGGTATTACAGTTGAGGAAAAGTTTATTTTATTTTTAATGCCTGTCTGGAGGTTAGAAGCCACAGGCAAGACTTCATTCTAGTCTCTCTCTCTCTCTCTAGTGGAAATGAAATCATGGGGACTTCAAGCATTTCAGAGTCTCAGAGAAAACAAAGACTGAAAGAACGGGAACAGCAGAAGTTGGAGAAGCGGCATCTTCTTTCATGAAATATTTCTTTTAAAGTTTATGCGTAGAAAATGAAGCTTTGTTAAGGGAAGTGAACATAATCCCAAACACTGGCGGCAGTGCTCAGATGAGGAAGGAAAGATGTTTAGTTAGGTATGCAAATTGCAGAAGAATTAATCAAAATTCATGGCCCCATAGAGCAGCCCTGTAGCGTTTAGTCCTCTTAGATGCTAAAAGGCCTGAAAGCAGAAGAGAGCTTTTGTGCATATTTATGGCATAGGTGGAGGCAAAGATTTTTCAAAGGTGCATAACAGATGATGTATAAATCTGACTGCATGGCAATTAAACCTACACTGCTGGGGCAAGCTTTAAATCCTCAGTTTAGACAGCACTGTAACTTTTAGACATTGCCTCAGGGGAGCAATGGTGGGAAATGGTGGCAGGAATATGTTCAGGAAGCCTTCACAGAGATAAAAGGAAACTTAGCGAGTGAAGAAAATAACTTAGTCCAAACAAAACAAGTAAGCAGGTGAAGTTCTTTTACTTTCTAATAGCTAGTCTGAAGCTAGGAATCAAATCTAAACTGGTTGTGTGGACCATCTCTATAGTCAATAAAATGAAACCCAGTGAAATGGAATCCAGAACTTCCCACCTCTAATTCATCCAATCTGTTAGTCACAACTGAAGAGAGATTCAACTGAAATTCGGAGGAGTCTGTGTGTCTCCACTGACCACCTACAAATTTAACTTCAAAAATAGACTAGAGTACAATGGACTAGAATATTCTCCATTGGAAGGGACCTACCGTGCTGATCTAGCCCAACTGCCTGACCAATGCAGGTCCAAAGACACCTTGATTTTAGATAAAATGAATATCCAGTGTCATCTATCTGCTCACAACAATGTGCTCTTTCAAAAAAGGATTGTTCATCTACACGTGCAGTTTGTAGTGTGGGGGAGTGGCACATCCAGAGAATTTGACTCCTTCTAGGTACCAGAGAATGTGAATGCAGAGACGAACAGGCAACTTCAAGTTTATTAACTGCTTTCACCTTCACATGACCGACGTTTTCCTTCTGAGCTTTCACAGACTTTAAATTTCTATTTCTCTTAATAAAGAAACCCTCACTCTGTGTCTAGAGTGAGAGTGCTTTAGAAGCCAGGAAATTGTGCCTGCAAAGGACAACCAAAGGAAGGTACATACATAATTTATTTTCCCCTGGGTAAGGGTATGAACCAGATTAATTACTTCTCATGAGCAACTGCTGGCAGATTGACCCCAGCTATTATTATTGCCATTAAGTATCGAGAAGGAAGATAATCAATCAGTCACTCTGTTACACTTGTAATCTCGGCATCTGAAACAATCAAGGAGCAGCAGATCTATTCATCTACTGGCCTGTCTGTCTGTTTTTCTACCTGTTCATATCTTCTAGACAGCAATATCTATCCATCATCTGACAGTCACGGCCCTGTAAGACACATCTGTAGCCGGCAGCAAAATAGAGCTGCTCAAACCAGTTGAATATCAGCAGTTTTCCTCCTCTGATGGACCAGCCCAGGATTATTTCCTCTCTACAGAGCGAAAGTTGGACGAAAAAGAAAGCAATTCACATTCAGATGAGCTGAATCAGGGACAGCTAAATCAAAGAAGCACGACAGAAACCCAGCGTGGGAAAGGTGTTCCGTCTTTTTCCATCTCCAGAAGATTTTAGCTATTAAACACTTAATTTTTATTCTGATCAGGACTTAATTGCAGGTGCAGCCATTAAAAATACCATTGCAAAACAGCTGTTCCTGCTAATAAGCTGCATAAATCACCTCTCTACCCATTAATCAAGTGGATGGAGTTCTGCTGAGAAGGGACCCTTCCTACCACCTTTCTCCTGCCACTCCTGTTAGACCTGGTGCCTCCCAGAATTCCTTTTGTGGAATAAGGCTGCCCTGGGGGCAAGGGTGGCCAAAGAGAAGAGGGAAAAGCTTGATGACTGTTGACAGTCTGGAATGCCAGCAAAGCTTTTCCCTCTGCTATTAAATCACGAGAGAAAGGAGCCATTTCCTGCCTGTTTGTCTGCAGCACTCACTGCTCCAGGAAATCCAGCATTTCTCTGCAGAGCATCTTCCAAGTAGCCTAAAGAGAGCCAATTTATTTGTTCTGTGCTGTTAAATGATTGAAGAGGTTAATGGAGGAATAACAACATGAGCTTGGTAGCTCATACAAACATGAAATTTCGAGCTGTAATGAACCTCCAAAGTTATCACTGTGCATTTTCGAGTCCTGTAGCACTAACAAGTAGCTCAGCTGGCTGTTTGGAAGCTCTCTGTGCAGCCTGTGTCCTGATTTTCTTCAATTTCCTCTCAATGAAAACCGTGTCCTGACAGACATGCTCTCCAGTTTTTCATTGCAGCTTAGCATAAAACCAAAAGATCATAGAAACTCAGCTGGGAAGCCCAAGGGAGGTCCTGCTTGCCTAAAGAATCATTTTATATATTTACACAGCCTGCTCCTTCCTGCTGAAATCTAAAAGCAAAAAGAGCCAAATAAAAATATTTGTGTTATGCTTTTCTTCGTTAATTGACCACATAAGTGATTGAAAATAAAGCTGACAAAACCCAAGACTTTCACATTGGTATTTTTTTCTGTTTCTTCTCAGTGTTGCTGCCAAATGCAAATCACAATTTATTATGCTTCCTCCAGCTTTAAAGAATGATTTAGGTTGATCTGTTAATTGAACGCAATTAATTTTATCATGAAAGTTCTCCATTTAGGCCACTCAAATAAGCAACATATTGGAAGTACTTTTGCCTCAGGTCCCACTTATAAAACATTTAATTTACCTCCCCTAATTATAAATATTTAAAAGTTACGTCTCTCAGTTTGTGCTATTCTTCCATTTTTTAGAGTCACTGGGGAAAAATAGGCACCTAAGAGGGTAATTTTTATCTTAAGGGATAACTAGTTCAGGCTTCCACAGGTAACCTGCCTACCTTGCATGACTAAATCTCACCCGAGAGTAGAAACAGAAATATGGACACAAACAAAATTAAATTCAATGAGAATATTCAACCAACCAAAAAGAAATCAAAAGGGGATTTGCCCCAAAACACACCACAGGTCAACGGCAGAGGGAAGAATCCAACCCAGTTCTCCAGAGAGTCATCCAGTTGTAACACAGAGCCACAATGAATTTTAAATCCCTGCTGCTGTGATTAGTTGCTACTCCAGAGTAAAAGAGTGAGGAAGGATGAAGTGAGATGAGATTCTAATGCTACTACTGTAAGACTTCAGAAGCAGTTGCCAGAAAGAAAATCAGCAAAACCAGAAAGTAAAAACTGGAAAGTGACTGGGACAGTAGGATAAATGATCTTTAAGCATCTTAATATTTGAGACGAATATTTATCTAACATGATGCTCAGAGGGTTGGAGCACCTTTCCCATGGGAACAGGCTGAGAGTTGGGTTTGTTCAGCCTGGAGAAGAGAAGGCTCCAAGGAGATCTTAGAGCCCCTGCTGGCGCCTAAAGGGGGGTTGAGAGGGGCTTTAGCAAGGCCATGGAGTGATAGGACGGGGGGATGGATTTAAACTGACAGAGGGCAGGGCTAGATTAGTTATTAGGAAGAAATTCTTCCCTGTGAGGGTGGGGAGGCCCTGGCACAGGTTGCCCAGAGAAGTTGTGGCTGCCCCATCCCTGGACGTGTCCAAGGCCAGGTTGGACAGGGCTTGGAGCAACATGGGCTAGTGGAAGGGATTGGAATGAGATGGTCTCTAAAGTCCCTTCCATCCCAAACCATTTTGTGGTTCCACGCTTTTTCATCTCTTACATTGCCTTCCTTCACTGCTCATTAGAGAAGTGACATCTTGTAGCCTTCACTGCAACAGATTCTCAGAACAACGTACCCTCTGGAAGTTATGGTCTGGAATGCACAAAGCAAGACCTTCAATGCTCACATCCTGTCCCCCTTGTAGGTAACGGCTGCCATTACCTCAAACTCAGAATGACCTTTTCTCTGTGCTCTGTTAGGGAAGGAAATTGTTCAGCTCCAAAGAGGCTGATGGTCTGCAGATACTTTCCCACCTGGAAGCACACAGGTTGTATTTCTGGTCTCTCTCGCTCTCCAAACAGCTCCCTGTTTATACCCAGTGTCCAGGCCCCCACTCCTGATTCAGTTGTGGTTACACTGGTGTCAAGTGGTGCTGGAGATGCCCATGTCTGAACCATCCAGGCTGGAACTCCCTGCGAGCCCCGAGGGACCCACCAAACCACCCTGCTGGGGGAGGTGCTGGCAGGTCCATCCCCGTGTACCATCTCCCATCAGCTCTCACAACTCCACAGGACTGACCAGACCTTCACTGACCACGGTGAACACCGAGATACTTTGCACACGTGTAGATATCTATGTTTAGACCATTAAATTTGTGTGTTTTAATCTACAAAATGAGGTTCAAGTCTCATCACTGGATCCACAGGTGGTGTTATCTTTCCTCTCCACTATCTACTCTTGTCCTTTCATTCTCTTTCTTTTCCTTCCACATATCCTTCATGATATTTTCATAGAAAAGAACCAAATAACCACATATCTCCTTTCTTCTGCAATCAAGTTGTTTATAAATAAACCTTCCTCATATGTACACCAGTCATTCAGTGTCATTTCATTCTAATTCACCCAAAGGGATCTATTATAAAGAACTTCCGTTACCCTGCCTCAAAGGCAGGTCATAACAGGGTGCTCCAGCCCTTGTTAGGGGCAAAGTGTCCCTAATTCTTGAGGACTGAAGCCTCCCACACAGAATAAAATTAATAATCAAATAAACTGGGGTTTTTAGGCATTCCAAATTGTCCTGCTCAGCTACTTTTATTTCCCTTAAGGGCTCAAGCCTCGTGGGAGGTTCTGCTCTTCTCTTTTTTCAGTAACCAGAGTAACAAGTCCCTTGCATGTTATGGTTAAAAAACAAGAAAAAGAAGGGGGCGGGGGAGGGAAAGGAAAGGAACATATCCATTCTATTGCAAGTGAAAAATGTTTTAGGAAAATAATAATCTTTTCCAGCTGAAGTAGGAAAGAAACCTCAATACATCAAAGAGGACAGTTAAGTTACATTTCACATTACAAATTGCCTACCCAGGAACCATAAAATGAAAAATAATTGGCTTTGATCCCACAAATCAGAACTTGACCCGGGCAAGATGTGCGTGACTGAATTCTGAGACATTAGAATGCAACTGAAAAGCACCTGGTTGACAAAATTTTCAGAGAAAGGATAATCCGCGAGATAAGATATTACATTAAGATTCAGGGAACTGGTTCGACCCTGCCATTCACCACACACTTCTTGTGGGAGAGCTGATAAGTCACTTTGGGTCGGATCTGTGAAGGTGGGTGATGTGCCACAGTGCTACTTGTGACAGTGCCTTCAGGTGCCAAGCTCCTGAGCAGAATCCACAGGCATCCAAGCTGGAGTTGCAGGAGGAGGAGAACTAAACCAGCCAGTTTTTTCTATAGGAAACCATGCAGGCTGGGTAAGAAGTGATGTAAAAGAGGGGTTGTGTCTTGAATTATAAAACCCTGGAAGATTTCACTATTTTATGCTGAACTGCAGGGAGCTGCCTCCTCTTTATAGGGAATTCACAGCTTTATGTGTTCTCCTGGAATTAAATAACTTAGTCTCTTTTTTACATTAAAAATCCAAACACACAAACAGAACAAAAAAAAACCCCTTCCAAAATACACAGGAATCTTTTCTTCCATGAAGGAAGTGCTGCCACTCTTTATCTGAGAGGAACATCCCCTTTGATAGTGAGAAACCTTGTTGTAATTCCAGAGATGAGCCCTCTGTGTGTGCACAAGGTACTCGAGCCAAAAGGCTCCCAGCTCCTGTGGACTTGTCTGGTGTGGGGGAAGCAGATGTTTTCACTCTCTCCCCAAGCTGCTCCACTTTGCATGAAATAATTCAGCATGAATTGGACCACTGAGAGGGAGAGAGATTAGTAAATGTAATTTTGAACCCCTGAGGCCAGTCAGTTACTGGAGGGGAGGGAGTAAGGCTTCAGTCTCACTTCCAATTATTATGTGTGACGTATGCACTCATCAGAGCATGGTGAACATGCAGCTCCCTGTCTCCTGGGTGCATCAGCTACCCACAAATCCCATTCCTTTTCCCATCTCAGGGGACCGGTAATTAGCACGAATAACAAAAGACCAAAACAAACAAATAAACAAAAAATCAACAGGAGGATTACAGAACCCACCAGACTTCAGCCTAATGGTTAGGACAGGTTTATGTGGGTTTAGGTCTCCTTGGCTGAGCCAAACTCACAATCTCTGCCCACAAGTTACTGGATAAAAGGCAAAAAAGAAAATGCTTCAATTTGCTGAAAGTGAAATTTCTGCAAAAGCTTTCTGTGTGTCTCTTTAGTGGATTCTGAGGAAGGATTGGTTTTTAAATCCTGACAGCACATAAATATGAATTACATGCTTTGCTGCTCAGTGCCATCCAAATATTCATGGTTCTGGGCATGCCCCAAAGGAAGCATTTATCTGCTCATGGAAGCTGGCTGGTGGAAGTGCAATCACTTAAGGAACTGTTTCTGGTAATGTGAAGGCTGATGTTGTTGGTTGCTGCCTGATGCTTCCCCCTGTGCTGTAAAGCCTGGCTCTTTGGGAACCAGAGGATTGTCTGATTTTCAGTGTGGAATATGGGTTTTATATAGAAAGTGTAGATATTTACAGTCTCAATATCTGTCTTTGACCCAGCATCTTTGAATCCTTCTGACAGTGGAGATTTAGCCAATATAGCCAATGTATGACCAACCTTCTCCTTGTCAAAAATATATCTAAAATAGATTAAATAAAACATGCCCTGAAATAACTCTCTCTCTTCCTCTGTTAACTATGAAGACAAACAGGTCTTTAAAAAAAAAAAGAAAATGCAATTTTCCTGTGACTTCAGTGGAAGTTTAGGTTGGATGTTCAGAAAAGGTTCCTTAGCCAGAGGGTTGTCGGGCACTGGAACAGGTTCCCCAGAGGAGTGGGCACAGCACCAAACCTGGCAGAGTTCAATAAGGGTTTGGACAATGTTCTCAGGCATGTGGTGGGATTCCTGGGGATGTCCTGTGCAGAGCCAGGACTCAGTGACCTTTGTGGGTCCCTTCCAACTGAGGATATTCCATGATTCTATAATTCTATGATTCTATAATTCTATGATTCTATGATTCTGGCCACCACTACCCAGCAAGATAAAATTACTGGGGGGATTGGGGATTTCCTTTAAAACTTTATTACATTCTATAACATCCGAGGGATAATAATTTAAATGAGCAGCTGCTACAAAAATAATGGTCAAACCTATCCTGTATGTTGCGTTCATTTAATAAAATGCTGCGGCTTTTTTAGCCACCCAGCACCTTCCACTAGAGTTTTTGTCCATGGAGATTGCTTGAAACCAGACAGCAGAACATTTTAATACGCACTCAGAGTCAGAAGGGTATTTTGACCGTATTTTGGCACATGATGCTGTCATCCACATCTCAGCGTAGAAGTTGCATAACGTTCTGGCTTGAACTTGTCGCTACATTATAGAAGCAGCAGGTGATTGCCACTAACAAGTTTGGATGCTATGAAGAGTTGCCACTGACTGGCAGGGAGCTGCTGCTTCTCAGGGGAAAACTGCAAGGGACTCTGAAATCTTATTAACTCAACTGTTTCACTTCACACCATCCCTGCTCAGCAGCTTGTGCACGGTCAATCACCACTTCAGTATCGTACACTCATTCATCTTCATATTGCTTTTGGGAAAAAAAAAAAATGAAAAAAGCTTCCAGAAGATCAGGGGAACAGAATTTCATAGAACCACAGGATCATTAAGACTGGAAAAGACCTCCAAGTTCATCGAGCTGAACCTTTGACCGATCATCACCTTGTCAACTAGGCCAGGGCACTGAGTGTCCACCTTCAGGGGTGGTGACTGCACCACCTCCCTGTGCAGCCCATCCCGGTGTTTAACAACCCTTTCCATGAAGAAATTCCTTCTGATGTCCAACCTGAACCTCCATTGGCACAGCTTGAGGCTGTTTCCTCTCATGCTGTCTCTAGTTTCCAGGGAGAAGAGGCCGACCTGCCCCTTGCTACAACCTCCTTTCGGGGAGTTGGAGAGAGCGATAATTTAGACTTCTGTCCTACAAATTAGGAACAGTAATATAGCCAGATCTATTTCTTCTTTATTATTCAGTCCTGCAGCATATCAAAGGTGGTTTAGAAGAGAGTTTAATGAGTATTAAGCCATCGTGTGACGGTCTGATGCTTTCAGGTGTCAGGAAAATTAATATGGCCTTGCGATTACTGTCAGACAGCTCTTCAAAACAGCCCAGCTGCTACTGCCAAAGAGCTATTACATGCTATTCATTTTAAGAGTGAAGGAGCTCAGTTAAAGACCTTGATATATTCCTGCTCCTTTTCACATAGTCTGTCACCAGCATGTTTCTCCACATTCATCTGCCTATTTTTTAAAAAGAGCAGAGGCCTTACCCTTCTGACTCTGAGTGCATATTAAAATGTTCCGCTGTCTGGTTTCAAGCAATTTCCATGGACAAAAACTGTAGTGGAAGGTGCTGTGTGGCTGAAAAAGCCACAGCATTTTATTAAATGAACACAACACACAGAATAGGTTTGACCATTATTTTCGTAGCAGCAGCTCATTTAAATTACTATCTCTCAGATGTTATAGAACATAATAAAGTTTTAAACAAAATCCCCCAATCCATACTTTTATCTTCTTTTAGCTTTTAAAAGCTAAGATTGAATTGTCCAGACCCTAGAATTTTAAGACCTTTAAAATGAGCCTGAAAGGAAATGTCTTGTTGGAAGAAGAGGGACAGATCACTAATTGTAGGAGCTATGGTGTCTATTTTCAGGGATGCAATTCATGTCCTCTATCTTAATGCTCCAGACTTAGAGTAGTAAATTTGGGTGTTGCAGTCTAGACCTCCACACATGAGTTAGGTGCCTGAGCTCCTCTCCAGGTACCTATATACAGACACCCATTGCAATGCAGATTGTCATGAGGTATCCAAAATATCTACATGGAGTTGGCAGACACAGCAGAGAACCCACGTGAAACCTACTGTCTTCTGGAAGGCCAGACAAGGCTCTTTAGGGCAGCTCTGGTGGCCACTAGACACTTCTGTGTGAGCAACTGAGGTATTTGGGGAAGCAATTTTTCCCCTGAAATCTGCATTGCTCAGGCCAAACCTCAAATCCTGGGCTCAGATTTAGGCCCCTCATGAGAAGAAGGACATTGGGGTGCTGGAGCGTGTCCAGAGAAGGGAATGGAGCTGGGGAAGGGTCTGGAGCACAAGTGTGATGAGGAACAGCTGAGGGAGCTGAGGGGGCTCCGCCTGGAGAAAAGGAGGCTCAGGGGGAACCTTCTCACTCTCTACAACTCCCTCAGAAGAAGTCGGAACCAGGTGGGGAGCGGTCTCTTATCCCAGATAACAAGTGACAAGGCAAGAGGAAATGGCCTCGAGTTGCACCAGGGGATGTTTAGATTGGATATTAGGAACAATTTCTTCATGGAAAGGTTTGTCAAACCCTAGATCAGGCTGCCCAGGGCAGCGGGGGAGTCAGCATCCCTGGAGGGATTTAAAAGACGTGTACTTGTGGCACTTGGGGACACATTTTAGTGGTGGCCTTGGCACTGCTGGGTGAAGGGTTGACCTCGATGATTTTAAAGGTCTTTTCGAAACTTAAAGACTCTCTGATTCTACAGATCCCAGAGTAGGAGGGATGACCATCCTCTGGAGATCCCCTTCCCTTTGCAGTTCCCGAGACAGCTCAGGCTGGATGCACGCTGGGAGCAGATAACAGGAATCTCCCATCACATTTCCATAGTCCCACGTATCAGATAATTTACATCTACCACACAAAAAAGAAGCAAAGTTGAAAGACTTATGTATAGAGAATTTGGGTGCTTAGATTTTTTTTTTGAGATCAAGAAAATTCTGGAGATTCATTAATGCTTTCTAAGATATTATTTTCAACAGGGCTGAGTATGTCAGAAACACTCTGCTCTGTTCTTTAGAAATCTGATTTCTGATTAAATTAATGTGGGAAACTGCAAAAGAGGTTGCACCTATAGGTAGTTCTTTGAACATGGAATTTTACAGGCTGCAGAGCAACCCCGAAGTTCTGCCCCTTTTCAGGATATAGTTTTGTCTTCAGCAGTTTAATTGTTTTAAAACATTCATAATTTTCGCCTGAAGTAAAATACCACATTTAGCTCTATGCCCTGGGTAGAAAAGAGGTAGTGATGTCCAGCTAAGGGTCTGTCCCTACCAAAAAAATAATTCAAGATAAAAATACAAGCATTTTAAAGATCTCCAAGAAAAGAAAGCCAAGCAAAATCAGATTTATTAATAGTCACCATTTCACTAAAGCAGTTTGTTGTTTAAGGCAATGAGAATACATGGGTTCCTCAGTGCTAACTAAATAATTTGTGGTTTATCAGCCAACTCCACTTTACTGGTTACACAGTGCCACTTGGATTTTTTTTTTAAAAAAAATGATAAAAACCTTCTAGGTAATCTAATTAATTTCCTTATTAAACCTAATTCTCCTAACTTATGCATATGTATTAGCATCCCTTGAGTATTAAAGTATGTTCATGAAATCTTAATTCCTTTTCTCACATTACACAAACAGACAGAGTAATGATCCTTGGTATCCAAAGCAACTATCAAGGGGTAATAGCTGGCATATGGCTTATTTTTAACTTACTGTGCTGCCTGCACTGAAAGTCCTTCTCCTTTCCTCTCAGCTGAAGGTTAGAGTCTGCTTGTTTACTCTCTCACGTATTTTTGTTTCTCCAACACGATTATTCACTTTACTAAGAAATTTACAGTCACCCATGTGAAACTAATTGAAATTACAGGAGCATCTCTTCCGAGTGGTTCACACTTATTAATTCGTTTCTGCACCAAAGCAGTTCATGTTTAATGTAACTAAAGAGGAAAACGCGGGTCCATGCTCTTAGGAGGACATCTTCCAAAATTCATCTAAAGGAACATTTTTCCTCGTCTTTACTTAGCCCTGGGTTGTGCCTTCCAGCACAAAACTATCTGACATTTTGCTATTAATTTAAGAGAATGTATTAAATCCTGGTGGAAGTAACTCTTTTTTTATGGAAGAGGTATGGAACAGACATTAAACTCCTTCTGTCAAAGATGGAGAGTCCAGAGGACTCAAAGTTCACCCTCTGCTCTTCTCTGTCACTGGAAGCAGCTTCCTGCAGAGCTTGATCACCTGAAGAATTTTTGTGTGGTTCCTTGGAAGGGTTTATTTCCTTCTGTGGATGTCAAAGGCAGGAACTGTCTCAAAAGTTGGCATCTACCTTTTAAAGGATTTAATTAATTTTAATTAATCTGTCACGTCCTGAACTATTCTTCTCCCTTCTGTTCTGATTTAAGGGGATGCTTCCCAGAGCATCCATTGAGGTGCACACTTGCATTGTGCATTTGCACATTCAAACTGTGTTCTTTTACCTTTTTAAGGTGTATGCTTGGTCTTAAAAGGAAAAAAATACCCCCCAAAAAATAACCAATCAAACAACCAAAAGTGGAACAAACAAAAAATATTGGTTGAAACTGGAGAACTTGTTTAAAGCTAGGGAATTAATTTTCCCTACTTTTCAAAGAAAGGCTTGATTTCACCCCATATCCTTACCTCTTATAGCCTTATATCCTTGTATCTTAGTATTTTGGGACTTATCCACGTCATTGGCTTAATTCTATAGTCCTATAGTGCAGTATATGGTGCATTATAACCTTGTAGTACAGCCAAGGGTGGCAACAGGTTCATCAGAACTGTCTGGTGGATCTATTTCAGATGGGGCCAAGCCTTGTCTGTAGGACTGTACCTCATCCTGTTTGCTATAACCACAGCCCAGGAATTATGGTTGTACAGCAGGAGGTTATTAATGATCAGGTTTTGAGTCCTGTCCTCAATCCATCGGCATCGGGTAATCTGAGAACTGGAGAAAATGGTGAGGAAGTTTATTTGACCTGGTGAAGTCAGATGAGGTGGAGGAGGCCCCCAACATGAGAAGGATGGGGAGCTGCTGGAGTGAGTCCAGAGAAGGGCCATGAAGATGCTCAGGGGGCTGGAGCACCTCTGCTCTGGAGACAGCTGAGAGAGCTGGGGGTGTTCAGCCTGGAGAAGTGAAGATTCCAGGGAGACCTTAGAGCCCTTTCCAGTGCCTAAAGGGTCTACAAGAGAGCTGGAGAGGGACTTTGGACCAGGGCCTGGAGGGACAGGACAAGGGGGAATGGATTCAAACTGAAGAGGAGAGCTTAGACTAGATCTCAGGAAGAGATTTTTTCCTGTGAGGGTGGGGAGGCCCTGGCACAGGTTGCCCAGAGAAGCTGTGGCTGCCCCATCCCTGGAAGTGTCCAAGGCCAGGTTGGACGGGGCTTGGAGCAACCTGGGCTAGTGGAAGGTGTCCCTGCCCATGGCAGGGGTGGAACCAGATATCTTTAATGTCCCTTCCAACCCAAACCATTCAGTAATTCTCTGATTTTCTGGATCCTGTGCATCAGCAGCTCTGATCTTCTTCCCCATGACACCATATCTTTACATCTACGGGAGTTTTCCAGAGACTGTTGCCATTTTCTGTGATGGAGTTTCAGTTTATACATTACTCAGCATGAAGACATATGACCTCTGCACTTTTGTGTAGATGTTGATATTTCTCTCCTTGTTTTCCACTTAAATCTCTTACAAATTCCTTCAAAAAAATACAAACTATGGCCATTAGGATGGAAATCATAACATAAATCACCCTTGAAAGCACCAAAAGGAAAACTAAAAAATAAAAAAGCCTCATCAATCCCACACACTGTTTTGATCATTGGACAGATGAAGTGCATTCAAATTAGTTTATTCAAATTCTAAGAGATCTCTGCTTTCCTGACTCTTTTGATGTCAGCCATAACAGGCTGTAGAAAAAACATTCTGTGTTTGGTTTTGAGTATTGTATTACCAAGTGTATAATGACTTTGGAGGAGGTGGATACTCTGAATGAATTACACTAGAGAGCAAGTTGCAGAGTTTCTGCTTTATAATTTTTACTGTGTGCATATTACGCTGCTCTAAGGGTAACTGAATAGCACTTGGGTTTCAGCAGACATAATAACACCTCTAGGCAAGTGAGCTGTTTTTTCTATCACAAATACTTTCTTCTCAAGCAAAATATAATTCATTTCCTGCTTTACATTCCCAGAATAACAGCAGCTTGTATTATATCCAAGTGAAAAATAACATAGAAAATGGCTTTCTGATTCAAGAAGTCTGAATAGCAAAGATTCACCAAAACAGCTTTGAGCTTTAGTGCTGCAAGAATGTTCCTTGTGCTTTAAAGTGAGGGGGGGAAGTGGCTGTGTTTTGACCAAGATGTTTGTAGTTGTAAAAGGTAAGTTTTGACTAAAAAAAGGGTAGGAAGCTGCAGGAAGCAGTAAAAGATGCATTCACTTGAGAATTTGAAGATGTGCAGTATCTGCAACCTGGTACACAGAACAACCAGCAGAAAGCCCTTCATGTCTGTATTTTGATTGCTTTCGGTAGCATTAATGAAGATTCCCCTCCCAGACTTAAACTGGGGCCACAGATTGCCAAAAGCTTTTGTGCTGCAGTGCCAGTCCCTTAAAATTACAGAATATCCTGAGTTGGAAGGGACCCACAAGCATCAACGAGTCCAACTCCTGTCCCTGCACAGGCCACCCCAAAAACTCCTCCATGTGCCTGAGGGCATTGTTCAAAGGCTCTGGCAGCCTTGGTGCTGTGCCCACTGCCCTGGGGAGCCTGCTCAGTGCCCAACCACCCTCTGGGGGAAGAACCTTCTCCTGAGATCCAACCTAAACCTGCCCTGACACAGCCCTGTGCCATCCCCTGGGGTCCTGTCCCTGGTCCCCACAGAGAAGAGATCAGGGCCTGCCCCTCTGCTTCCCCTCGTGAGGAGCTAAGTCAAGAACCTGTGGGTGCCTCTCCTGAAGTTCTGCTGTAGGGTCTCAAAAGAAATACGCGCCAGGAAAAAAAAGGAGAAATCAGTCTCTAGGCATTTCTCTGAGTGTCTGGAACTACAGGACTCATTTCGAACACATCTGGAATCAGTGTCAGATCTGGCAGCAATGGAAATTGCTGCCCTGCTTGGCAAATACAGATTCAGGATGTTCAGATTAGCCAGCACAAGCCTGATCCCTCAACCCTTCTGAAAGCACAGGAGAATAAATACACAAGTGGTGTTTGTTCTATATGAGGGTAAAAATAGAGCAAAGGATGTGGCAAAACCTCAGTAAATCCACTTCTGTTAACCCCAAATCACAGCAATAAGGAAATTTCTGATTCCCTGTATATGGAGTTTGAAGTGGAAACAAATTTAAATGGGACTTTGAATTTTAGAGCTACTGGTGTTGCAACAAATACAAAGTAAAATAAAACAAACCAAAATAAAAAAAAAAGAACAGTGGATGGAAGGCATCAGTGTTGGGAAAGGAGTGATTCCTCTGAACACCTGATATATCAGGAAATATTAAATGAGTAAGTTTGTTTTTAAAATTCTATACTCAGAGTGACAAAACTAAAAGGAATAAAAGCTGAAAGAAAGCAGAAATAATTTGTTTTTTTCTTCCATCAGGTCTTGCTGAGAAGGAAAAATAAAATGGCTTCATTTCTCTATAGCAACAGCAGAGAACTGAATGTTCCTTCTTGGACAGTTTTTTAAGTAGAAAGATTCATATCTTACTGAAAATTTCAGCAGTCTGCTTTTCTCTCTGATTCTCAGCCTGCAATCAAGCAAATTAGGGAGCTGTATGTTGTTACTATAGTAATAAATGTTGCAGTGCATAAAAAGAAATTGGGCAGTCTCAGATACATCTCTCCCCGGGAAAATGGGATACAATTTTTCCTAATTTTGACCACCCAGTGCTTTTGTATCTGTGGATTCTAAGAAACGAATGTCCCTGTGTCAGTGCAAATGTTTTCCAACTCATTTGTCATTTTCAAAATGAGCAGACATTTGAATCAAGACTAAAAGTAGCTCCCAAATTAATGGTGTAAGCAAGGAGACAGCGCTGACAGTACAATTTACACTGACTTGTTGCTACACATATCTCATTATATGTGATGTCTTCCATACCAGCTCCATTTTCAACCTTTGAATTGAATAAATTCGAAAAGAAATAAAAATAAACGTGCGGTTTGGTTGCTAATCTACATTTTTTTACATACACACAAATGGATTTTGTGTACATTTATACATACGTTACATCTGTGCTTCTGAATGTTCGTGGATGGTTGTTTTTGCATTTAGATAGTTGTGTACACATACATAGCAGTTGGATTATAGGGATAGCCTGGATCAAATTAAAATTAAAAACTACTACCATGTCAAATAGAACTAAAATGTAATACAGAAATCCTTGTTTTTAAAGTGAAATAAGTAAAGATAAGCTAAAACCAAAATGTAATACACAATTTGAATGACAAGTAACTCATTAATCACAAGTATAAGAGGACCTGGAGGAGACAGTGAATTCAAGTTTGGATATAAATTCAAAACATGATGTTTTTACTGTTAAAAAAGGTAAATCTCATGTTGGGATGTATTTTAGGCAAGTGTTAGCCCACCAATACCATGAACCCCTTTGGGTTAGAGTGTCTGGCTTTGGGAGATGTAGAATAGGTGCTGAAAAAAGATGTTTCACTGTGTGGATGATGAAGAACAACATAGACATTTGTTTCCATTTCAGCTGGTCATATGGAAACATCTTCTATTCCATAGGGAATGTGATTAATCTCACACCAGAGAAGACATCTGAAGCAACTCAGAGGAATCTTGTCCACCACATCTCTGTCCTCTTTGATTATAAAATTGACCCAGAAGGATCGAGAAGGACTCAGAAGGATCCAGGACTGGCTGAGCTGCCAGTGACTGTGCTATACCTGTATAAAGTTATGTGAAATGAGTCTGATCCTTAAAACCTGGGACAGCTGCCCAGAATGATGGAGGAATGCTTCTTCAAGGACACTTTTAGGAATGCATCAGACGTACATCTGTCAGGAATAACATCAGTGATGATCCATCCACCTTTACATGTGATTGACGATGAAGCACAGGCAAAAGTCCTTGTTTTGGATGTAAATGGTGTCAGACACATTTAAACACTGGTAACAGTCCTTATTTTGGATGTAAATGGTGTCAGGGGTGTTAAACACAGTAAAAGGCATCAAGCAGGATCATTTCAGTATCCTGGAGGACAGGATATTGAGCTTGTCTTACACACTCTTTGTCCATCACACTTGTGAAAAACAGATGCTTGGGTGTGCTTTTACTTTTGCTTTACTGTGCAGGGAATGACCTGACCCGTGCAGTGTGAGAATCCACTCACGTTAACCAGCTGTTCCTCCCTCTGATCCCCTCCCCAGGTTTTAGAGCAAGAGATGAGTTCTGGCTCCCACATAAGCCCCAAGGCAGATCACAGAATAAAGTCTTCAATTTACTTAAATGACTTTTGCAGTCCTCTGTTCCTGGGTTTGCTCCACAAAGCTGAAGAGACCCCTGGTCTAACTCAGCTCCATAAATACATTACAACAAATTCCCCATCCTTGCCAACATTGTGCCTGTGACACCTCCACCTGTTCTTATCCAGAGGTGTGAGCAGCACCCTGTGGAGCCATCCCTACATTCTTCCACACTGTCTCCGTCCGTGTAGGTCAGAGACATCTCCCCTGACAGAAATCTTGCCTTTAAATCCAAATCTGTGTCAAAGCAAGGAGAAAATTCATAATGTTGTCTCGTGTCTGTTAAAGACACAAAAGCCTGATCTACAGTCTATGGTGTGTAAGGTTAAGAGAATGCAGGATCTGAACAGCCTCAGCAGGAAAAAAATGTGCCCTCAAATATTTCTCAGGGAAGGTTTTTGCACTGGCCAGAGCCCCCTCTGGAAGGAGACATCTTCATACAGCAATGACATCATCTCACACCGTCTTTCTGGTAAAAGGGGCTCTCTGATTGCCAAATTGCTGCATAGAGGAGCATATTGCTGACAGAGAAGCTGTCACCTTCATAAAGCTGTCATCAAAAAATGTGCCCGCATGTTTGAGGAACGAGTGAAAACATGGCACACGCAGCTGAGGAGTGACTCCATGGGCTGTGCCTGCTCTCCAAAGTCACTGCTCATTTTGTGAGGCTCAGCTCTGTAAAATGAGGCTGTGGTGCTTTTTCTTTAGCCTTTCACAAAAAACAACTCACAACTCAGGTTTTGTGATAGTAGGGGGAAAAAAAAAAAGGAGGGGGGTTTCATTTATTATAGTTTTTTTAATTTTTTTACATTTTTCTGATGATATTTTTAAATATGTTCTTAGCCCAGAAGTCAAGGGACCTTGCTTAATTCTCTAATCTGTCATGGCTTTCTTATATAACCTTCGTCATGGCTTGGCTCTTTTGCCTTCTTTACAGCAGGGAAAATGATAATAAACTGGTGATTAAAATGATAAGCAATTAGAGGAGGCTGAGAAATTTAAGTAGAAGTGTCCAGAACAATTACTCAGAGAGATATCTCCTTCTATTTGGGGTGTGTGGTTCTTTGCTTTTTGTTGTTGTTGTTGCTGTTTTCTTTTCCTATTTTTTTTCCTCCTTACAGGGACTGTCTTGGTTATCCTCAATTTTTTTTTCCAGTGATTGGAGTGAGAGGACTACATAAGTTTTCTTTCTCGTTACTCTGAAGGAATTTCTGAGCTTTGCTGATGACATGCTTTGTCAAACAATTCTTTTCCTTACCTCCTCTACCTCACATATTCTGTCAGTCTCACTGCCTCTCAAGGCATCTTGATGCTGAAGGGATGACTAACGGGAAAGTTTCGGTCTCACCAGAGGAACTAAGTTGATCTCTAAGTTCAGTTTCCCATGTCTGAAAGCAACTATGGAACTGGTATGGAAAATAGGATTGATCCCACCTGATTTTAGCTATTGAAAATTAGTCCGGAAGTGTAAATTCCCTTTGAAATCCAAGAGAGATATTTTTTTTCACAGTCAGTCTGTAGTAAAATAAACACCCAAAGGGCAAACCGTGCCTTCCCAGTGATTATGAAGGACCTTGATCACTAGGTTAGACTAGATGAGTAACTTTCAGATGAGTGAGGTTCATAGAATCATAGAACTGTTGGGTTGGAAGGGACCCTGCCACGAGCAGGGACACCTTCCACTAGACCAGGTTCCATCCTGGCCTCGGACACTTCCAGGGATGGGGCAGCCACAGCTTCTCTGGGCAACCTGTGCCAGGGCCTCTCCACCCTCACAGGGAAGATTTTCTTCAGTTCTCACTTTCTAACAAAGGAGTACACAAAGCATTCACTCCACCCCTCCCAAGGTCCCAAACACTTCTCAAGTAAAATTAATATGTTCTTCAGAAAAATAGCTTAAGTGTTTAACAGGCATTTAAGTGGTTTTGAAAGTCCTAGGGAGGCATCTGATTCCATGTAGATCTTCAGCTGTGAAACTAAATCATGGAGTTGATTTTTAGCCATTGACTCTACCTGCATTTTCCATGTCTTCCTCCTGATTTTGTTGACTCCTCGCCATGACATCTGCAAAAATGCATTTGAACAGAGAAGACAATATATGATACCACAGCACAAGCAATGGTCTGGAGCCACAGAGGAATAAGGATCATTGACTAGAGGCATTGAATATGCACAGAAAACGGGATTTGCTGGGGCAAAAGGTGTCTGTGAGGGGCATTGTGCATTCATGTTGTTTGGAGGTGGATTACTGTGAAAAAGAACCATTAATTCCACCAGCAGGTCCTTTGCCAATGGCAAAGGCACAGTGTGTGGCTCGAAAGCATCCTGACTGGAATGAAGAAAAACTCATGGGTGATTTTTCTTGTTAGAAAAAAATGGGAAGGGCAGATTCTCATTGAGACAGCTTGGGAACAGCTGTTTTTGGGAGAATTACAAGCAGTCAATGAACTAAGTAAAGGGTTGATTGAAACTGGTTGTTGTGGGAGGAGAATTAGCAAATGGAGCCTTGTTGCTTGTGGATCAGCCTCAGAGCAATCAGTAATTAACTGTTTCACTAAATATTTTGCCACACTAAATTAGATGTGCACTGTGGACAGTTCCTGAAGGTACATTTGTCAGAAGCATGTTCAATATGGTGTGGAACTGGAGAGTCATCTCGGATGGTTTGAATACCCTGAAGAAGGGTTAATAGATAATGGAATAATAGTGAGTGGCACCAGATCATGGGCTTGGGTTCTTCTAGCACAAAAAATTTGCTTTAAGTGGAAATTTTTCATAAGAAAAACTAGTAAGGGCAATTACAGAGAATGAGCAGTCCAGGTACCCTCATGTTAGCGAATTAAAGATGCCAGGGGAAGAATCCAAGCACTGAAATCCTGGTTGGACACCGGTAAATTGCTGCAGCTGTCTTTTCTACCCTTTGGGGCAGCACAATTTGGGACTCTCTGGATCAGTTTAGTTGTCAGACAGGTCCAGGGACTCTACTCAACATACAGCTTGAGTACAGTCACTCTGCCTGAAGGCCTGGAGAATTTATTGATATGGTTGTGGTGAGAGCGTGTCCTTTACCTCGAGGTCCGGTTATGGTGCAGTTAATACAGACAGAGCTGATAACTGTGGCTGAGTTAATATGAACACAGAACATACAAAAAAAGTTCTTCCAGTAAATATACATCTTATAATAAATTTGGTATCAACCCCCAGCCCAGGAATGATGTGCTTTTTCCTGGTTTCTCTCTTAGTGGCCAAGATGTGCGTGTTTTGAAGGAGGTCCAATACTCTGACAGCCAATTTCATGTCTCCATGTGCTCACCCTGTTGATGCAGAAGACCCCAATTTTTCAGAAAGCAGACTACCTTGGCACAGCTCCAGCGATCCCACCCCTTACACTTCAAGATCCGTGTGCTGACAAAGCTTTTCCAGTATCAGGCAATGCCTGAAAATAGTAAAAGGCAGATGGTGCTTCCTCACTCTCCATTAGAAACAAACAGCAACAGGAGCATTCTGGCAGTTTTCTCTTTTCTGTTAAGCACTGGCATGACTGAGAAAATCTGGTTGGACCTCCTTAGTGGTTTGATATGAGCAAACTTGAAATTAAACCAGATTTCAGACATCTTGCTGAGAGGGAAGGCATCTAGTTAAACACACACACAACCCTTCTGATTTGTTTTCTTATCCGTTTTTCTTTCTACAGATACTGAGACTGTGTTCATTTTAGTACAAGGGTGTGTAAGGCTACGTTAAAGATGAAGATTGGAGAAGGTCTCCACTTCAAATGTGTCCTCTCCTGCAGGGAGTTGGAGCAGATGACCTCTAGAGGTCCTTTCCAAGGTCAACAATTATTCTTTGATTATGGAATAGAGGAATAATCTGAAACCAGCTAAGTCTTCCCTTAATGATCAGACACCAGCTTAAACCCAAATGTGTCAAGGAGATGAACAAACTGACCTAACACAAGAAGTGGAGGCTGTAAAAATACACCAAAGCAGCCTGACTTCTGAGCCCCTCCAAAATTTGCAGTCAAGAGCATAAGAGCAAGTGAGGACTGAAAGAGAAGCCTGTCAGGGCAGGTGCACTGTGAGCAAATCACTCTAAGCTGCCCCAGCAACCATGAGACATCACAGAGGTCGTTGAAAATGCCCAGGGTTCACGGTGGGATGGCTTCTGAGAAGTTATTATTCATAGAAAAGGCAGGGAAGCCCGAAGGGAAGGTGAACATTCCTCAGTTCACAGCCTCAGCTTCAGCACTTCACTTCCCTACCTTTTCTCAATACTCCGGAGTTCTCTTTCCGTGGAAAAGCAAAGCAAAGGAATCTCGTGGCTGTACTAAGACTGTTGAAAGCACACCCACTCTTGGATGAAGGTCTCCACCACTGTCCCTTTTCCAGCCTGGACACCACACCCCAACCATTTATTCATCCCTGGGACCAATACACTTGTGTTTAAGTCACAGGCAAATGTCCCTGATGAAAGTCACTACTTCTAAAGAATTAAGAATCTTTTTTTTTTTTCCCAGCGAACAGTTGTCTCAAGCCAGAAAGATTTAATCAGAAGAAAAAATATGGATGTGTTTTGCTCTAAATCTGCCTGTATCTCCTTGTCTTACTCCAAACAGATCTCTTCCACCACTGCTCACTACTTCTTTTTTTTTTTCCAAAGCGAATAAGGGAAAAAAAAAAAATCATCATAGATCATTCTGAACTTTTAAAATTAACCCTTATTTCCAGCTCCTGTCCATGAACTGCACACCACCAGATTTACAAATACCCATTTCCCCAGACAGAGGCTAAATCCTGAGCTGGTGATGCAGTTTGCAAGACTTATGAATGTAAGTCTGAGCTGGGCAAGGCTTGATTTACCTTCTGTTTGTTGGTGTGTCGATTTAAATACACGGCAAATGAATTACTGGAAGTACACAATGTCATAGTCTGTTAAATGGAAATATATCCATTGTTTTGAGGATTTTTATGTTGGTCTGAAGCCTACTGAAATAAATCAGAGGTTTTCAAGCCCTGTCTTGGTTTTGCTTCAGGAAAAACAACTTATAAAAACCTTTTATAAACAGGCTATTGGTTTTTCCTTCATGAACTGTCTGACACACATGAAAGGCTGCATTTGTTGTCATCTAATTACAGCACATCAGGGATAATGGAACATTTTTGAGAACTGATCCATAATTCTGGTCATGTCTTATAAAACTGTTTCATAAAAGCCAGAAATAATCCTCTCATATAAATAAAAGAGAAATGACAATGTCTGAGGGGCATTAAATGAAAAAAAAAAAAAGATAAAAGGGGAATAGGGATGGATAACTGATGATGTTTGGAGAAAGGACGGACAATATTTCTAATGCACAAAACCAGTTTTATTAGGAATAAAACTTGTTTCAGCCTCTATTAAAATGACAAAAGGGATTTTTTTTAATTCACCTCTACAGGACAGCTGTACATCTGAGGGTCTCTATCAGTGTTTCATTTCAGCTTTGCTCTTGATGGTAAAGGTTTCACTTGTTTCTTCTCAACAGAGAATTGATTTGGAGAGACTTCCACGTTGTGCTGGAGGATGAATCCAAGGGTGGCCAGAGGATGGGACATGGGGTTGCTAATGGCACTGGGGCGTTGCCATCAATGCTGGCTTTGTGCATTCCAAGCGGGAGCTGTGAGGAGGGGAAAGCAGAATGTGACATGAACAGCGCTGTGTCCAAAGAGGACCACTCTGAGCCCCTTGCCCAGCACTGTGTCCAGACAGCTTTTACATATCTCCAACGAAGGAGATGCCACAACCTCCCTGGGCAACCTGTTCAGTGTTCCTCACCATCACAGTGAAAAAGTGTTTCCTGATGTTCAGACGGAACCTCCTGTAGCACCACTGAAAAGAGCTTGGATCCAGCCTCTTTGCACCCTCACTTCAGGTATTTATAGACATCAATAAATCCCCCCTGAGCCTTCTCTTCTCTGGGCCAAACAGTCCCAGCTCGCATTCTTTCCTCACAGGAGAGATGCTCACCTTTGTGACCCTTCACTGGTGTCCCTCCAGCATGTCCTTGTGTCTCCTTGTTCTGAGGAGCCCAGAACTCAACACGAGACTCCAGGGATGTCCTCACCAGTGCTGAGTAGAGGGGAAGGACCGTGTTCCTTGACCTGGTATTGCATCAACTGGGCTGTTCTTCCGATGTCAGTTCCCCATAAATAACTGGAAACAGGTTCCTTGTGGAGTCAGGGAGAGAATTTCCAAACCACAAGGGTGAATGGATATTCAACCAGTTAATTTAGCTGACAATCCCATTCCAAACCCTTGGGATGGATGGTTGATTTAATTTTCTCTGTCGGTATCTGAGTTATTCAACAAAAGCTCCCTTTGTAGATCTCACCAACAGAGTCCCTGGGACTCATGGCCTGATTCACCCCTGCAAAGGCAGAGATTTAAATATGCTGGATGAATCATAAGTTAAGATACATATTTCTGTGTAGGACAGTCCGGACTCTGTTGCAGATCCCTAAAATTAGAGGAAGTGAATTCTCCAGAGAAGGCTCAATCCATTTAGATAGGTGGTATAAATATTCAGGTCTTCAACAGGTAGTAATTTTGTCCTAACTCTGACCAAGCTATATCCCACCTTCACGTCCTGATTTTTCCTGGTTGAAGCTGTTCATAATGAAGTATTCTCTTTTCAGTTGTTTTGATTAAATCAGAGATTCTGAGGAACAAAACTGACACCACCATCCTCTCCCCCACAAATAAAACAAATCCTGCTTAAATGCGGTGCAGAACTGCCTGAGCCTGAAACTTTGTATTTTTCAGTTTGAACCATCCTATTACTATTACAGCAAGCAATTGCAAACAGCTGTCTCTACATATTTAAGATATTGAGATTTTGGGGTTGATTTTTCTCCAGGTAATTTGCCTCGTGGGAGTATAAGAAACAGGGAAAGAGGCAGTACTTTTTCTGTTATCAATCCAGGTTTTAATAGGTTGGTATCTCTTATATTAAAAAAAAAAATAAAAAAATTATATTACTTTCGACTTTCTGTGCCTAATTCTCTCCTTCCTCTGAGGGCACTTTTACTCTAAAGCTCATATCCATTGCTCCAGTAAGTGTATATATTTATTTTCAAAATGTCCTTGTCTTTTTTCATGCTCTTTATGATGCGTGAAAACCAATTTGCTTCTTTTCTCCTAGAAGCCAACACATCCTTCCCATCTGCCCCTATAATTGGTGATAAGGAAAAGAGTCAGGGCAACACTCCAGTATTTTATATATAAATTTAAACCATTAGTGAATTTGCTGCTTCTGAAAATTAGACAACTCACAGCCATGACTGCAGCTGAACGAAATCTCTGACAGTGCTTCCCTGGCACAGCTCAGCCCATCAGGTGTCTTCCATGGGAATAGACACTGGGATTCTCCAGACAGACATTGAACTTTCTGATGCCCTCAGACCAGATTTTTGCTATCACTGTAGCAGGAAAAATCAGAACTTTGTGAATCTCCTCTAGATTTCTGGCAGCCTTAATTTTGGGAAGGAGCTGAAAGGGTAAATGAAAAGTTCTGATTTTTCTACCGAATTACTACTATTTACCAAACTAACAGGAGCAGCAGAAATTCAGGCTCCTGAAGTCACTCCTTGCTGCTTTTCTTCAAAGGCAAGGGGAAAATATGCACAAACAGCATTCCTAAAAGTAATTACATCTTAGCTTTGATCTCCTTTTCCCATCTCATCCCACAACTGCAGCAGGCAGTGCCCACTTCACGATGAAATTCTAGCAGTCACTGTTTGGATACAGTCTTAAATCATTAAAATAATTTCAGAGTTGTATTGTAAACATCAACTCATTTAAGACCTGGAGCTTTGAAGAAATGAGAGCAAAAAAAGTGTAAAAGTCTCCCTTAACTGAAATGAGTTAGATCTCTAGAAATAAGTTGCATTAATTCTGCATTCCTTTCATGGACTATTTCACTGCCATGTGAGTAAGTAATTCATGTGTATCATATAGGAATTAAAAAAGTACCTTCTTTTTCCATTAAGATCTATCTCTTTAGACTCTGCTGGTGCTTCTATGTCATGGCCAAAGCACAGCCTCATTAAGCAAAACATTATCCAACCGCATTTAAAGAAGTTCTTGAGCTTCGGATCTTAAATTAAGGACATTTTTACACTTACACAGAGATTAATGAGAAACAATTCAGTGGAAGTTGGAGCTCTTTTCTTCATTGAACACGAAGAATCGCAGATGTTCAGTCACCACATACTGGGGAACAAAGATGAAGAAGCAGAACTGTAACTGTGGGGTTATTTTGTGCTGATATTATTGATCTCTCAGCTTTTGAAGATCTTTTTAAAGATGTGAGCTTATGTTTTCTTGAGAAATGATTGCCAGAATGATTTTATATTTAAGCATTCCTCAACAAAATCTCTGTTAAAGTAATTCCACCCAAGGCAGAGCCAGTCCCTGGTGTTGAAGTGCAGTGATGCCCCATGAGTTTGGGGGCATCAAAGAAGAGTTTGGAAGGTGCAATGACACTTTTGTTCTTGTTATATTCCCGTTCTACTCTCCGTGAGCAATGACACCCTCAGAAAATGTGATCAGGGTTTGCTCCATTTTCCAGGCTTGTAGGTCATGAAACCTCAATGGGCTGAAGGAAATCATCTTATGGGACCATCAGCACTGACTAAGTCATTTCAGGGGAGAGTGCAAGCTCACTGAAATCTCTCCTCTTCTGAATTTCCATATTTTGAGGAATATATATTTTGAGGACCAGAAATACCTGGTTTGAGATTAAGGATTTCTTAGGAGTTTCTCTGAGGTTGACATTCCTTGTACTGGGACATGAATCAACAACTCATGGCTACTCACAGGGGATTCCTCTGGAAGAAAGATTTTGATACTGAATCCATGTAAAGATCCCTCCCTCCTTTAATTATTAGATCTACAAGTTCAAGGGTAAAACACCCTGTATTTCCTGAGCAGAGCTGGCGGGCAGCTGAAAATGAAAGATGGATTTCAGGACAGTGTTTCCACCAGGTGGGAAGTAACTCACAACTCCGTAGAATCATAAAACAATAGAATATCCTGATTTGGAAGGGACCCACAAGGATCAACGAGTCCAACTCCTGGCCCTGCACAGGACACCCCAAAAATCACCCCAAAAATCACACCATGTGCCTGAGAGTGTTGTCCAAACACTTCTTGAATCCTTGCAGGTTCATTTCACAAAAAGACTCATTGACTGACTCTATTTTGCAAATAAGTATATTTTTATAGAATGGAACTAAACTAGCCTTTTATAATAGCCAGATATTTTACATTTGATATTTGTCCGACTACATTTAGAAGCAGAGTGAATTTATCTCTTCTCTCCTGTTACTGTTAACTTCTCTGAAAGCTTATATTGCCCCTGGGAACAAAGCCAAAAGTTTTCCTGTTTTGCAGATGTGCATAATTCCAGTAAATAAACCTGCTTATTTATTTTTTTTTGCTTTAAAATCATGCATAGCAATGACATTCAGCCTGAGCAGCTTGCAAAAGCTGAGATGAAAACAAACAGCAACAGAGAAGAATTTCAAGAAAAGAAATGGAATTTCAAAAGTAATACCATGTAATGCGAAAAAAAAAAAAAAGACAGCTTTTAAAGTATAATCTCTGTGAAATACCTGAAGGAAAGTCAGTCACAGCGATGTCAGTCACTGCAGATTGGCAAAGTGGTGGTTTATCATCTGGGGACCCCAAAAGGGAAATGAAACTTGTGTGTTCCGGGGCTAATGTTTGCAATAAACTGGCACAGAGCTCCCTCTGGCCCCTTGCTGCTGCTTGCAGGGTGGCCATTACTGGTGTGGCACAGACTGGCACGGAATAATAAACCAGCCAGCTTCTGCAAGAGGTTCTGCAAAGCCCATCTTGTGCTGCCAGGGAGAAATAACAACAGCGCAGCCTGACTTCCCACCCACAGTCGCACCTGAAGGATTTCCATGCAGCACTGATAATCTACCTGGGTAGATTCCTAATCATTATTGCTGCTTGGAAATAACTGAGTAAAGAAAATTGGCTTCTACTCCTGCATCAGCTGAATCGCAGTGCCAGATGCAGTTTTATCCATATTTTTGTTTTTAGCACATTGATTATTGAATAAGTTTAGCCAATACTGAAAGAAGGGCTTGATCTAAGACTCATTGTAGTGTTTATGTTGATTCCTGCCAGATTTGGGTCAACACTTTTACAAGTGCAATAAATTGATTCAGTAGTAATGAGTGACAAAGGGTTTGTGAGGAGCGGTAAACACCTTTTTTAATGAAGAATCCTTAAAAGTAATAATAAAAGAAAAAACAGGAGTTGTTTTCAACCACGGTATTCATCCCATCTTTGTAATGGAGTCAGAAATGGTCTTTCAGATTTGCAGACTGATCCAGTCAGATTATCTAATGGTGACTGACATCAGAGATGACATGTAAAATTCTGTGCTGATGTCACACTCAGGGGATTCAAAATGTCTGACAACAAGAAAACTTCATGTTACTTCAATAAAATATTACAAATTCTAATGCTTGTGATGAGCCCCTGCAATTTAGGTGCTCTAGGACCTAGGATTTCCAACCCCAAAAAAAGGATTCACACTGTAGAATCTTCAAAAGCTATAATTTAGCAAATATGCCATTTGGGAGTAGATAAGGGAAGGAAAAAGAAGCATCTGTAATATCATGTCTTGGACAGAGAGATAAATATGCAGATGAAAGGAGGTTTCAGTGGGCATCTCACTAGTTTTGAGCTATTTGCTAACCGTGAATACTTGAGCAATCAGGAGGCATCTAAGAAACTTTATGGATACATGAGGATGGGATGAACAGCCATTTAGTAGCTGGAAAACTTCATTACCAATTTTGTAGCTATGAAAAAGCCATGACGCTCGTAACAGGCCAAACTAGAAAGAAAATGTTAAAAATTTCATAGTAATTTTAGGAGAAAACAATGGATCTGATACCTTCTGTGCGGAAGGTCCAGGATCGATGACCAGATCCAAGGGTAGAGTTATTTCCTCCTTCTTCTTTGTCAGCCCGGGTAATCTGTGATAAATTAAGGAACAGATTTTTCCCTGAAAAACAGATCTGAAATGATAAATGGGATGACATGGCCTTGCCCTTTCATGTCCCCAGGTGTCCCCTCACTCCACAGGAGTGTGGCAAGTTTTTCTGTAGATTGCTGAGAGTAAGACTGAGGTGTGAAATGAAACGAAGTGAAAAATATAGGAGAAAATATCTCTTACTGAAGGAAGCCTTAACAAAGTTTGGTGCAGGAAAATAAAATTGGAATTAGATGGATAAACAGAGAGCAGAAGGAGTCAATGATGGAACACTGGTCGTCACAATGATTGAGGTGTGTGGTAAAGAAAAGAGAAATGCAAAGTTGATCCCTGTTTCAGTGGATTGATGGATCAGTGGATGATTACATTTATTTAGTGGTTGACAAAGAAAATAGAGGGATGCATCAGTGGAAAGATTAAGAACTCTGCTACAGGCCTTCCGGTTTGAAGCATCAGGCAAGATTTCCTTGGAAAACAGAGACGTAGAAAGGATTTGGTTAATCTGACTGCACTGATTCCTGGGATACAGGTATCCAGACGGTAGAGTTCAGGGACCTGCCTGAACACCCTGGGTGACCTGGTAAAATGAGGGTATAACCACGGGAAATGGTGGAGAAAATAAGGAATGAAGATTCCCTTAAAGATGTCAGAAGTGCCCAGAGAAATTAGAGGAGCGCAGGAAAAAAAAGAGGTCATGGATCTTATTTGTGGAGGGAAAACTTGAAGGCAGAAGTGTCAGAAGTTCTGGTGCAGTTGGGTAACATCAAAAGGGAGTAGAGAATATGTATATTCTGATTTTTGGTCAGAGAAACATGAAAGATGGTGGTGAGAGTGGTGTCAGAAATGAGCATGGAAGAAAAACAGAGGTGAGAGAGGCTGAAATGGAATTTTGGGAGATGAACTCCAGAGGGCAGTTGCAGACAATGGAAGGGGGACACAGTAATGGAAATGAAGTTGGATCCTATGGGTTGTTTTTTTAACAATTTTTTAAGAAAAAAGATAATTTCATACAGGGGAAATTCACTATTGAGAAAACCAGGGTGCAAAAGCAGCTCAAAGTCAAAGGGATCATTGGTTAAACCCAGAGAAAGACTAATAAGAAGAGCATAAATGACCAATTTGGCTTTTTTGGATGAAGACAGAAGGAAGGAAAAGTTTGGTTAGGAGGGAGTTTTGAAAGTGTGACCAAAAAAATTCAATATTTTTTCGCAGAAAAATATGAAAACAGGGAAAAGGGGAGGTGAGTCACAGAGGTAAAACCTGTATAAAATCAATTAAACATGAAAACAAACAAAAAATTTCTTAAAATTTTCTCATTCCTTGTTTTATTTTTTTGTGGGGTTTTTGTGTTCTTGTCTGTTCGGTGGTTTGCTTTTTTTTTTATTTTTAACTTGAAATAAGTTCATCATTTCTGTAATGATCTTTGTCATGCTGGTGAAATATCCTAGATAATAAGTGACAAATTCACTGACGTCAAGGAGACTTTATATCAAGCAATTGTCAGCTATTGAAGACTTTGACACCTCCGAAAACACCCAACCTCCCATTCTGTGTGTGCTGGGAATACACTGAGCACTGGGCAGGGCTTTATCTGGAGAATTTCAGGTCAGAAGATATATGTCTACATCTTACAGAACAATCCCATAATATACGGTCAGCAGAGAATAAGAGAAGAGGTAAATTAAGCCAAAACCGAGTAATAATAGATAAAAATTAAAAAAAAAATAATCCTGATTTTATGCAGCTGCAAGGGAGCTGGGATATGTGTGGAGATGGAAGGCAGAGGGATGTTTGTGAGTCAATTCTCTCTTGACCACTAAAAGAGCCCTTAAGTTCTCACCTGCTTCTTTCTTGGCTGGTGAGAAAAATTTCAAGAACAAGAATAGAGTTATATTTTGCAACAGGTTCTTATTCAATTGGGTTTAGTTTTGCTTTACTTTACTACCCTTATTAATATTTGATTTTCTCTTCAGATTTTTGCTCTTCCTATATTTAAAAAAAAAAAAACAAACTCTAAATGTAACTGAAAAAAGCCAAATTAACAGAAAGATGTAAGGAGGACAGATGGAATCATCAAGGTTGGAAAAGAACTCTGATGATTATCTAGTCCAACCTTTAACCAAACAGTGTCAGGTCCCCCACTAAATCATGTCCCTGAGCATCAGGTCTCTCTGTTTTGTTTTTGTTCTTTGAATAAAGAGATAATGTAATGAAGAATGAAGCAATCAGGATATCCAGGCTGAAAAAAATATATCTTTACTGAATTTACACAAATAAGTTCAAATACTGGGACAAAGAATCATTCTGGAAATTGATTTGGATTTTTTTCTGTTTTTTTTTTTCTACTCTGAATAATTGTTATCCTCAATTTTTTTTTTTGTATTTATAACAATTATGTCCCAAGAAGCACTGAACTACTATGGGCTCTTTAAGTGTTTTTCCTCCCATTTCTCCAACAGGGAGCACGTAATAGTTCTTCTGTAGGTTTTGGGGACATGAGTGATGGTTAATATCAAGGTATGCTGAATTCCAAAAACAGCTTCACTTTTGAATCAGTAACAGCAAAGATTTATTGCTTAAAGGTGATCTCAAGTGGAGTAGATGTATGAAGAGGATTTTGTGTTGTGTTTTAGTTCATACCAAAGCAAAAAGAGCCCAACCCTCATGGAGACAAAGCTATTTTAATATGGCAAAGAAGACCACAAGAAGTTGGACAACTACTGAAGTAATTCCTGGTAGATTTGCATAACCTGCTCTTAAAATCCTGAAGTCACCAGCTGGATTAACTCACTGCAATGTTGCAAAGTGTTGGATGACCCAGGCTCTGAACCCAAATCTTGCTTTGTCAATAAACTACTGCAGCACTATTGACCAAAGCTTAAATGGATGTTTGCATGATCCTGCTTCTAAAAGCTCGGAGAGCAAAAGGCATTAAAAGCTGACAAGCTGGGGAGAGTTCATAGAAGGCCAACAGATAAACACAGCACTCAGAGATGGATTGTCTTTAGGATAAATGTATCCACATGTCTGACAATATAGTGTTCTTTCCTTACCTAGTCACAATTTGCTGTATAATTCTAAAGTCCTCAAATATTAGACTGTTTCCCCTCATTCCCTCTCATCTGTTGTTTAGAAAAGCAGGTTGTTTCACCTTGTCAGCCACTCCTTTCTATACTTCATCTTTTTTTTCCCCTCTCATCTATTCCTTCCTATGTTTTCTACTTTTCGTCAACATCATTCAGTGAAACACTTCAGATGCTCCATGGGTAAGGAGAAATACAGTTATACAGCCAAGAATTCGTAGGATCAAAAATATATAGATAATTAATATTGCCTGTTCCCAGGACAATCATTTTTTCATTTTCATTTTCATACTTGTCAGGTTCATTCCTGCTCAGAATGTCAGGCTTGGAGAACGTTTAGAAGTGTAGACACAGTAATAATCCTGGAATGTTTTAAGAATGTTGGTTACAAGGACATAAATGAACTAGTGCCATCATTAACTTTGGGCTCTTTATAATCATTGCTGAGTAAAAGATCTCAGAGCACTAGACCCCAAACAAAAACAAAACAGGAATCAGCTGATCTCCTGAAGAGTTTCTGGGGCATTGTTAATGAGTTTACCATATTGCCTGTTAGATCTCATCACCTGGAGTGATGCTGTTTACTTGTCTTTCCCAGGACCCGAAGGAAGGTGCTGAATTCACAGTTTTGGCCCTGGAAATTTATAATGTCCTGTCTCCATTTAGTTTAATTGATTAAATCTCCTTTGAATAAACACCTAAAGCACTGAGAGGCACAGAGAGGTTCATCAACCTGCAGCCTTAAATTTAGGTTATCTTGACCATCCAGGGGAATCCTACCCCGAATTACCACTTGCTTCTCTGCTTAAAAAAAGTATTTCAACACTAAATTTAGTAATTTAAACTAAATTGCGGAGTCAGTCTTCTGCTGTTTGTTTGTTTTTTATACATTGCTATTAAGTCCCCAGCCATGAACAGAAGAGGTGTTAGACCAGGTGTGCTGCTCCAAGAAAATCAAATTTTTTAATGAACCTTCAGGAGCTAGAAATATTTACTGGAAATACTCCAATTATCAAGGTTTCTTGGAAGTTAGACTGCAGCTGCTTACTGGAAGTTCTTGCCTGCCTGAACACACTGACAAATTCCCTTTTCCCACCGGGATCCTGGGCTGACTGACAACTCACAAGTGTCAATGCTGTCAACTCTAAAGATGACTGTAGTGCATCAAGTGCAATCAAAAAGCACAGACACACATTAATGTGTGTTCTTAATGGAGCTACCATCCCTTAGTTCAGCAGTATTTTCTAATTTGTATTGTTCCTTTGCCAATCAGTACCGGGGTATTTTGCTCCAGAAATACATTTTTTTGGAATAAATTTTAACTGAATAACTAAAAAAAACCCCCCAATTTCATTCAATTTTCATTCAATTTTCAATAAGACTCAAACGTCTCAAAGACTCAAAATTATATTCACAGGAGAATTAGCTTTTTTATTTTTTATTTCTTCAAACATGGACCAATTAAGCCCCTGTGAAATAGAGTTTGAAAAAAATCTACATGAGAGAGACTGAAACTTTCCTCCATATTCAGCCTTCCAAATTTCCTTAGAGGAGCCAAGATGAAAAGATATGCAAACATATAAACATCTCAGCAGCTTTTCTCAAATGGAAATTTCAGAGGGTGGCTGGAAGAAATAATACAATGAAGTCTCCATTTTCTCCTTTCTGCCTGTGCACTTTCATCCCCAGGGCTGAGGTTTAGTAGGAAAAGGAACAACGACACAACTAGTGTTTTGTAATATTTTTTTTGGCAGATCACTGGCCTTGTGGTGGGTTTTACCCACATTAAAGAAGGACCAGTTTGTTTTCTAGGCACCTCACTTGGTTTCTAGTGGAAGCTGCAAGGACTCAGCTCCTCACAACATTTCTTCACAGATGCTGTCGACTTGTCATAGAATCATAGAATGGTTTGGGTTGCAAGCGACCTTAAAGTTCATACAGTTCCAAGCCTCCAGGGGTCTTGTGGCCCCTCAAGCTGGGTTGGCTCAGCCCACTCAGCCTTTGAGGCCAGCACAGTGTGGTCTGCCTGAGAGACGGAGAGTTCCAGGGCTGTCTGGCACCTGTGTTTCCCATCCTGGCACGTCAGCCGCTGATCCTGCTGCCACGCTCCATGCCTGCCCCTCAAAGCACCGTGGCTCCGTCAGCTGGGCCCCCACAGCTGCCCAGGCCATGATGCTGTGACCGAGACTCCCCTGCCACAGAGCTCCGGCCCCGCAGAGCTGCTGCAATGGTGTGGAGGAGCATAACCTCCTTGGGAACAGTGCTGGAGAAGCTGCTGCCAATGCTGCTCTGCCTGATGGAGGATTGACCACGGCGCAGCACGTCCACCTCCGATGGGGACAGCAGGAATGTCTTTGCCCTAGCTGTGAGTTTCTGGAGCCTTTGTTCACCCTCAGGTTGCCTGTCCAGCGGCTCTCCATCCTTCCCCAGCTCTGCATCTCCCTGCCTCAGGTGCTGGGCTGGGAATGTGGGTTAAGGGCAGGTTCGGGAGCACCAGGCTGGGTGCTCCCCCTGCATCTGCCCCCACTTCCACAATCGGGCCCTGCAACGTGGACATCTGAGCACTGAGAGCTGTCTCCCTGTGGTTTGTCTTTTGCAGGCAACTCTGGCACCGTGGAGGGTTCTCCTCTTGCCCCAGTGCCCAAAGCCATTGATGGAGGGTTCATGCTGCCTCCTCGTGGCTCTGCTCTCCCAAGTTTTCATGAGAACAGAGCAGGTGTCAGAGGACGTCAACACCTTCTGGAGGCAATGCTGGGAGCAACACGACCTTGGCACCAACCCCAATGGGTGCTGCAGCCCAGTCCTCTGTCCTGCCCATACTCTCTGGGGTGGGGCCAGGGATCTCAGCGTGACCCGAGCTTTGCTCTGCACACAGTTTTGTGGTACAGACCACCAAGGCTCTGCTCTGCTGTCTGAAGTGTGAGAGATGTGGTCGGGAAGACCTTCTCTGTGTTCTAGAATGTGTTCCAGAACAAGATCCAGACCCAGCTCCAGAAAAAGCTCTGTGTAAAAACCAGCCTGACCTCCAGCCCCGCTGCCCTGCAGTTGGCTGAGGCGCTCAGCCGCTATTTGGCAACGTAGGGCTCTGTGCCCCCCCCACCATGGGCGCTGGGTGCTGCCAGGAAACTTTGTGCCCTGTGGATTTTCAGTCCTGTGTCCAAGTGGGCCTGGAGAAGCTGGTGCTGAGGTCTTTCTCTCTTCCTTTCTGCCAGGACCACAGCAGTGTGAAGCAGCTCTCCATGGCCCTCTTCCCTAAGGTGACGGAAATGATAAGAGATGGTTGGGAAAAAGCCCCTGAAGCCACATGTGCACCTGAGCCTGCTCCCACTCTACTTCCACTGGTATGCTGAAGACCTGGTCACGGAAAATGTGAGGACTTGTGGGCTCTGGTGTCCTCATGGGAGGGGGCTCAGCTGCCTCCTGCCCTGGCACATTTCGGGTTCCAGCCTCCTCCTGGCCTTGGTCCAGGGATGCAGGTCCTGTGCCGTGGGCTGCAGTGCCATGTCCTGGTCTCTGCTGCTTTGACTGGCTCTGTGTCCCCAGGGATCGCTGGGAGGTACCTGAGGGGACAGCACAAAGAGATGGAGGTCACCATCGAGGCTGAGCGAGGGTGTCAGCGGGGGCTGGCAGCAAGGAGCACAGACCCTGAGCAGGGAGCTGCGGTGTGGGCACAGCAGAGAGACATTGCAGGGGCACGAGGAGTGTTGGTGGACAGCACCTTCTGGCTGATCCCGTTGGGCCCTGCTCCCTCCCAGCCATGGCAAGAGCTGGGTGGGACGGCCCTGGCAGGAGGTGCTCCTTGGGTCCCCACAGATCTGGGCTCCTCTCTGTTCCAGCCATTCAAGGTGTTCTGAAAAATATATATTGTTTCTGGTATTAAGAGCCTCAAAAATGGCCAAGAGACAGAGGAGCCAACTAAAACTTTTATTTGAATAAAAGGAAGAGTTCACTGGACAATTCCCCCTGAGGTCTGTCCACTTAATGGACATCACAGCCTCTTTTATCCCCTTGCCCCAAATGCAGGTCCCTCCCCATTTCCCCACTAGCTGAGGTACTCCAGGGTTACAGCCTTCCCAACATGCCTACAATGTGTCCTCCATTCCATGGTCATTAGGGGAAGGAGCCCTTCCTTTGACCCCAGCATAGGAATATTAAATACGTATTGTCATACACACAGAGGCCCAGGAGCTTTTTTTTTGGGAGAGAACAGCCCAGGGTGTGCACAGGAGCAGCAGCACCCACAACACCTGGGCCTCCTCAGCGAGGCACCCACACTGGCCAGGATGCCAAAAGCAGGGATGCTGTGGGCACAATTACACTTGCTTTGGCAAAAGCTTCAGGACAAGTGGCCACAACAGCTTTTTATCGACTCCCCAAACTCATAGCAACACCTGGCAGCTTCAGGTGCAGCCTGTCATCCTGGCTGACTTCCATGGCTGTGCCTGAGGGCAGACTCACCTTCCACACTCAGGCAATCCAAGTCAGTGGCACTGGCACCATCCTTAGAGACTCTGATGGGACGTGAGCCTTGGGGTGCAGCTGCTGAACCTCTCCTCCATGCAGGCACCTTAAAAATATGTGTATGGGCTTCTAACCTCTAAATGCAGGACCTGCTGTGATGAAAGGAAGAAGCAGCAGGAGCTGAAGCAGGGTCTCATGTGGCTGAGGTTCGGGGATGATGGGAAGTCAGCACTTCGGTGTCTGCTGCAAAGATGGCCCAGTTCACGAGCAAAGGGGAAGGAAGAAGGCAGAACCAGAGACCACCCTGGCTTAACACTGAGTTTTGGGTGTGCTTAAAAGCACACTGGCTCAGACAGTCTCCATCACTGTCCAGAGGTACTGGGTGATGCCACCCCACAGAGGCCAAGCTCATCCCACACCAGCAGAATTAAAAGATCCTTGTCACTGCTCAAAGACAGTTTTCTTAGTGGAACTATCTGGGAAACTAATTAAATCTCTTCAAAACTGATGACGTTTCCAAAGTTGAGCTCATATAAGAGGTCATTACATTGTTTGTCACAAAAAGAGAATTGCATGTGTTAAGCAACTAAACGACTTCCTTATTTTTAGAGATTAATATTTTTAGGTGTTGCTATGGAAGCAGCTTTGAATGTGATCAGGATGGGATAACGCAGGACTTAAAATATACTTGCAGAAAACTGCCTGCTCACTCCTTGAGCATCTTAAATATCTCAGGAAATATCTCAGACAACATAAACTATAAATACAAGCGGAGACATTACATAACTCCAACCAGGTGAACTAATTTTGGGAACGGATCCTGAGATTTGAAGTGATGAGGTGCACTCTTGAATCCCTAACATGTGCTGTAGGCTCTAAGATATCATTTCTGGATGGAACTTAACCTTATTGAGCAAAAATCTTCCTGTGGAGCAAGGCATTTCCTGCAGAACAGCAGACACATTGATATTCAAATTCGTACAATCGTGGCTTTTAATCTGCTGCGCTAGAAATGAACAGCTTATCTGTCCAGTTATCCTTTCAGCAAACTCCTCCTGGCTGAATGAATAAAGAGCTGGCCGCACACACCTCAGTATTACAAGATCCTGAGTATAATTTCCAAGAGTATAAGTTTTTGGTCCCCCAAAACCCAAGTAAACCTATCCTGGCACCTCTGAGTTTAAGGCAGTCTTGCTTGAAATCATGGTCCTTAATGCTGCTGTGTTTGACAGGCGCTGCCTTGTTAGACCCCTTACACCGGCCGTGAGCCAGGCAGGCAGCAGGGAGCAAACATTTCCACCGTGCCTGGAGACATGGTGTTCAAAAAGCTTTGTTCGGCATGTTTTTATGGATCTGTGGAACAGTCAGTCCCCCAGCAGTGCTGCTGTCAGTTATTGACATTCACTTGTTATTGATAATACACTTCACTAATGAGTGGAACTGCAACCTTAATCACCACTGGACAAACAAGCAACCAAAGAAAGGGAGGGAAACAGCTGATGGAGTGTGGATTCTCTTAACTGGGCTCACCATTCGTCTCATGGGGCAGTAACATTCAAAGGCCTATAAAGGTATGTGAATAAAATTATCATTTTAGAAAGGTGAGCAGATGAATCAGTGTAAGGTAGATACAGCAGGAGGGAAATATATACACACTGTATTTAGAAAGTTCATGCAGATTTTTAAATAGTGGATTTGAAGGTGAACCATTAGCACTGCATGGGAAGGAAGGAGGATTAGCAGTTTATAAGACTGAGAATTTAGACACCTGCACCTATTTTCACATTTGCAACACATTTTCCATGTGTTGGTGCACTCATAATGTGAAATTCAACTGTGGGTGGTTGCATTTCATCGCAGGATGAAGAGGTGCTCATGTGTAAGATTGATGGTGCTGCCCTGTGTTAACATCAGAGCAGTAAATGGGGTAAATGGGGCTTGCCAGGCATTTCCAGCTGAAACCACTCCGAATAAGGACTGTTTTCTCTGGAAAATGTTGGTGGTTTTTTTTTTTTTTTTTTTTTTTTTTTTTTTTTTTTTTAAATGAACTTACCAAGTGGTCAATCAGAGTAATTTATCTAAATGTTCTTGATTGGTTCTGAATGTCATATTTCAACTTTTCTCACATCTCCAATTTCTCTGTAGCAAACTCTTGTGTGACAAACTGCATACGTCGATGTGTAAATCACGACAAGTCACGAGTCAGAAAGCAGATTTTGGCCAGTGAAGATTTATGAACCTCTAAGTTGCAGGTTCAGTAACAACTCCTCCGTTTTTTTAAATCACACAGTCTCAAAAAAGGTGCCAGTGCATATTTTGTGCAGTGGGTGGGTAGTTTGACCCATCGAATGGGACTTTGCATCCATTTTCTTCACACAGTGAAGACTAAATCTTACTCTGCGCAGGAAAACTCAGAGAAATGAAAGATCAGGGAGTCAAGCCCAGACAAATTTTTAATGAACAGTTTACACACAGCCACATATTTCAGCATATTGAAGTGAAATGCTGCAAGCTCGTGACAAGGGATGGCTCTTTGTAGGGTGGCTGATAACAGCAAAATTATCTGAGGACCAGTTCCAGTTTCTTCCATGGACGTCCTCTGTAACCTTGAGAACAAGAAGGGACCTTGGGGGAATGACTGACTTTTGGAAGACCCTTGTCTTAATTCCTAAAATCCCTTTGGTGCTTCTGGGTAGGTGTTACAACCACCCCATCACTGGCTTTTCTCTGATGGATCTTATCCTTTTGCCTTTCAGTGTAAAATTTGTGAAAAGTCTTGGTTTTATCCAGACGCACAGCGGATTTTCTTTTTTTTTTTTTTTTAATAATAATAATGAAGTGTTTCCTGTCATGCTTACTATCATTATTTTCCATCCTGTAGTCAAGGCTTCTGGGTGATATATGCACTTACAAAAGGAAAGCTGACCATCTGGAGAAACAACACTGACTGTGAAGTTTTACATGACAATAACTGTAAATAGATTTTTTTCCTGTAAATATCCAAAATGTTTATTTTTTTTAATTCATAAACATTAACATCTTATTTAGTTGATAAGTAGTTGACCATAACTATGTTGTTCTTAGACTAGTTGTCCTCCAAACTTCATCACCAAAAGGGTTGCCAAGCATTGGAACAGGTTGCCCAGGGAAGTGATGGAATTGCCATCCCTGGAAGTGTTAAAAAACCATATAGATGTGGTACTTAGGGACATGGTTCAGGGCTGTCTCTGGCAGTGCTGGGTTAATGGCTGGACACGATGATCTTAGAGGTCTTTTTCAACCTAGATTATTCTATGATTCTAAATTAAGGATTGTTCCTCCGAGAGGGATCACAGTTTTGGAAATACAGTGGTAACCTTGTCAGTCAAATTGTCGGGCTGCTATTTCGAGCTGCCAGCTCAACAGAAGTGGAGGATTAGAATGACAAACAACAGGGTCACACCCGGGAAGGATGAAAACCACTCAAATGCTTCCTTCTGGAGATGACTCTGCTCTGGTAAACTGCATTTTACATGTGCTTACCTTTCATATGAGGTAAATAGAGGGATCTATATTTAAAAATTCATTTTAACATGAAACCATGAGAGAGCACGCTACACTATAGATACAGAAAACATTGTTATTCATCCCACAAATGCTGCTTATTTCTTTCTGTCAGAAAGAGATAACAATTGTATAGGAATCCTGACCAATACTTCCTTAAGAAATTCCAGGCATTGCAGTCTTTGGCAATCCCAATGCAAGGGTTTCCAAAACCAGTGTCTGTCCCTTGCAACTCTGCCCAGAAAGATGGTGGGACTCAAGAAAGCACCTGAAGGTACAACTACATATCATCTCTCATTTCTCTCTCTCATGTGTTTAACCCCAAGTGAATGAAAATATTTTATGGAAACATTATTAATGGATCACTGTTCAAATATGACAAAGTACAAGTGTTTGTGAATAGGCTTTTCTTAACATGTCACTGCAGTAATTCTTTAAAGTCTTGCAGCAATTTTGCAGCAGATCATTTCCCAGATCATCTGTGTCTGACACTTAAAACACTCTGGTGCAGTTACAATACCAAAATTTGTTTAATGCAGCACATTGTGAAATATCATTTATAATCAGCACTATTTCAATGTGTTCGGTTTTCATTTTACTTTGTTTTGTGGTGTTCCGGGGGATTTTTGTGGGTGCTGTTGGGGTTTTTTTTCTGGGTTTTGGTGGGGTTTTTTGGCTTGGTTTTTTTTTTCCTCATTTATTTGGGTGGTGGGGGTTGTTTTGTTTGTTTGGGGGGTTTTTTTGTTGGTTGTGTGTGTGTGTTTGTTTTTTTGCAGTTCCTTCCTGCAAATAAGCTTTTCAAGAGAACAAAAGACAGCTGCAAATTCAGGAAATCAACAGCAATTGTATTTGTTGTCATAGTAGAACTAATATAATTTTTGACATTTCGATTCATTTTTGTTTGTCAGGAAATTTCCATCCTGTTGGACAGTGAGGGGTTGATAGAGACAATCTTTTTCGTTACAAATGAAAGAAATGGATTACCATGTCTTTTACCCTTTTACCTTTATCTCTTTTACCTTTCTTCAGAAGGGTAACAGGGTCATGCTCAAAAAAGACGAAGCTAAAAGTTAATTTCTGGATACAATCACTTATATTGTACAGGAAAATTCCCATCTGTGCTTGTCAATTTGTTGCAAGCCAACCAGAAATTTTGTGGAATAGTGGCTTCTGTCCATAAACAACATTGCTGCCAATAGTGGGGTTTCCTGTCAATCATTGGCACCAATTTTCAAGTTTTATTAAGACATGGAATGTGCCAGAATGAAAACTAAAATCTGTGAAAACAACCTTGTAGTTAAAAATGAGTTGTGCATCCTTCTACTCTTTGCTTCAAAACCACATCATTTTGATGCCTGTATAATTCTGTGAATACACCTGTCGGCCTTCCGTGGCTCCAGATTTACCTTTATCAAGCACAACAGAATCACAGGATACTTGGGGTTGAAAAGGATCTCTGGAGGTCTCTAATCCAATGACCCCAACCACAGCAGAATCAAGTAGGTCAGGTTGCCCTGGGCTGTTTCTAACAGATCTTTGCATTCCTCTAAGGATGGAAACTCTACGGTCTCCCTGGGCAACCTGTTCCAGCATTTGATCACCCTCACAGTAATGAAGGCATTTTATGTATAAGCTGAATTTTCTTTAATTCAATTTGTGTCCTGTGCCTCACATCCTGAAAGATCTCATGCTTGCTTTCCTTCCAATGCTCCTTTAGCCTGGAAAACAGGAGGCTTTGGGGGACCTTGTTGCTCTCAATGGCTCCCTGAAAGGATGTTGTAGCCAGGTGGGGGTCTGTGTCTTCTCCCAAGTGACAAGCACTGGGAAGAAGTGTCATAAGGTAAGTAACTTTTTAAAGAAAGATCATAGAATCACAGAATCATCATGCGTGGAAGAGACCTTTAAGATCATCAAGTCCAAGATTTTAAAGTACCAATAGGTATTATTATATCCCTGACAAGCCAGACAAGTTCTGCAGTAGCTACAGTAGCATCAGCAGTTTCTGTTGATTCACTTAAGAGGGGGGCCTATAAGAAAGATGGGGAAAGAATTTTTAGCAGGACTTGCTGTGGTAGGACAAGGGATAATAGCTTTACAATAAAAGAGGGGAGATTCAGACTGGATAAATGGAGGAAGCTTTTTACAGTCAGAGTGGAAAAAACACTGGCACAGGTTGCCCGAGAGGTAGTGGATGTCCCATCCCTGGAAATAATCAAGGTCGGGTTGGACAGGGCTCCGAGCCACCTCAAGGGGGCTTGGACTACATCACCTTCGAAGGTTCCTTCCAACCCAAATTATTCTAAGATTCTATGTACGTTAAACCTCCCCAAAAGCTCCATTTCAAGCCAAGTACAGTGTTAATCTTGACAGCTCTTTCAGCCCTGCTGTCCTAACTTGCAGTTCCTTTGCCTTCCTGCTCAAGACACATTTGCCTGCAGGCAGAATGCCAGAGTGCCTTTCCAGTTCCTCCCCTGCCCTTCTGAGGAGTTAATTTTCCAGCCACGCCCAGTGGTAGCACTGCACTTAGAGCCTGTGTTCACCATGTGCTCACCAGTGAGTCTCTGGTGCTGCCACCCACCCGCAGTCCTGCTCACACTCATTAAATCCTCCCTGCAAATTAAAACAAAGCCCCCTGTTTGCAAGTTCAACAAAACCTGGGAGCAATTTATGTTCATGCACCGAGGGAAAAGTAACATGTTATCCCTATTTACACGGAGATGACAGTTTACTGCTTTCTTTCCATTCTTTTCTTGTTGTTTTTTGTCTCCCACAAAATATCTGAGAAACATCACAACAACCACAGACTGGAGTGCTCTTCGGCCAAGGGTTATTACCGGAAAAGAGATGAAATGCTAACACTATCCCAAGCTTTTCCATGTCCATGAAAAAGGAAACAATGATTTAAGAAAAGAAAGAGAACTTGGAAGCATGAGAAAGAAGGAGAGGGCAAGAAAAATGGCTGTGACGTTGGAGACATCACTCATGGGAATATCTTGTTCCAACCTTTCACCAGGACAGCAAAGACAATGTCGAGGGGCTGCTGCTTTCCCTGAGCCCTGAAAAGTTCCTGTGAGGAAATATATCCAGTTTCTTTTCAAAAACACTCAAATTCCTGATGTCTGTTTTCTAACCCTCCTGGTCACATTCCTTCTTGGAACATGGTCTGTCTTGGAGAAATAAACCCAATTCAGATGAAAGGATTATTTGGTTAAAATTAGTGCTTGCCTGATATTCTGGGATACAGCTCCATTGCAAATTTCCCTGTTTCTACAAAGCAGGGATTTTTTTTTTTCATTCCTTTACTTTTTCATGTTGACTTGGAGAACGACTGGGTGAGTGGATGCTAGTAATTCCCTTACATTTAACCCAGTAATAAGTCCATTGAAATGCCTTCAGGTTCATGGTTTTCTAACTTAAACCACTGTATTTCTACCCTGTTGTTAAATCCAAGCCTAACCATGAGTTATTTATAAACCTTCAGTAAAGCTGCACACAGAAATTCTGGAAAAGAATACCAAAGTCTCTTCACGAAATATCAGGGAGTTACTGCCTCCCTATCACATAGATTTTACATAAACTTCAGTTTAACCACAATTCAGCCTTTCCATGTGTTGTTACCCTGATCAAAAGTGGTCTCTGCTTCATTACAGGATCATAGTTTGTTCCTAGATAGTTGTAGGGTTTTTTTGCAGAGGCCATTTTTACAGTGTCTCAAAATATTCAGCAAATCTGCCCACATCCTCCTCCAGCACCCACCTCCTTTCCATCTGTAAGACCCCCTCCCTCTCTCTTGTATGATCATGAGAAGAAACAGCAATGGGAAACACTGGGAACAAATATTTCTCTGCAGCCTCCGCCCTTGACGTGGAAGTCCTTGGTCTAATTTTGAGTCTTCTGCAGTCTCTTGTTGCTGTTTGGCAGCTCAGGGCAGAGCCAAGCAGAGAATGTCACCTCTCCAGAAGCAGTGCTGGCTAAATGTGAACATTTCCATTACTCACCCAGCCTACACTCCCTGGTAGTTGATGCACATCAAGTCCACAGAGCCAACATTCGGGGCATGATTCATTTTCTTCTAAAGAAACCCTGCTGTGGCAGAGATGGGCTAGAGCAATATAACGTGTTCAACTGAAGTGCCGGGGCAGGCACCTGGAATCATGGCACGGGGATATGGCTCTGAAGGGACCTTGCCTCGAACCCAACAGCACGGCTGGTACACACTCAAGGTGCAAATGCTGTGGTTGACTTCCCATGAGTTATAGGAACAAGCATTTGAAGCTCAGGTCTTTCCAAGGAACCTGTATTTCCTACTCAATTATTCCCTGCCACACTATTTCCTTCCAGGGCTGAGAGTAGGGTGAGGCAGATGTAAAACGTTTCCCTTACGGAACAGCTGCTTTACATTTTGCAGGGAAGGTTAACCTGCTGGTAGGCTGATGTCTGCCAGGATGTGCTTGTGGGTTGTTGTGATTTCGTCAGCTTGCTGGAAGGAAATCAGATGGAACGCACTGCCGTGCTATATCTGGGGATGATCATTCAGACAGGTCCAGCTGCAATCTTTCTAATCGCTCCTGTGTAATTCTCTGTTTCACACAGGAAACAACCCAAGGACAGAAACTGCTGGATTCTAACACTGGCTCCTACAAAGACTCCCTCTATATTTGAGATAATCTGATGACCATTTGTTTCATCTTCCTTGAGGAACAAAGACTCTGCAAGTCTGTTGTTGGTTTACTACAAAAAAAAAAAGTCTAAAAGAAACCTAACACAAGATAAACAACATTTACGAGAGGCAGGATTCTTTTCTGCTAAGAATCCATTTACAATGCAGTCTTTTAAGTCTGTGCCAGTTTAAATTTATCATGAATAAAAGTCCTGATTATATTTCTCCAAGATCAAAAAATGGATCAAGACCCAATGTTCTAACAAACTTCAGCTGAAGGCAGTGGCCTGAAACCAGGAGCTGACTTGGCCCATGAATTCTCCAAATTTTTATTATTTATTTGTCCATTTTCTGTCCATGACTACAAAAGTTTGGTGAAGATTGTAGGGAAAGGCCTTGGGGTTTTTTTTGTGATTTCAACTGATGCAACAAACAGACACGCTTTCGGAGTTAAATGTGTATTTTGATCTCACCCGAAACCTTTTGGAGGGAGGAGCATTCAGGATCTATTAAAAGGTTTTACGGCAACTAGAATTCGTAGAAAATACTTCTTACCTGCTTCAGACAATAAAGACAAATCAAGCAGTTAATTTCTGGTTTATATTTAAAGCACTGCACTGGAATTTATAGCTGAGATCCATATAGTCTTGGAGTGTATATCACATCTCAGAAAGGAGACTTTTGAAGCACCTATTCAGTGTTGAAACATCCACCTCCATTTCAGTAACCTGTGGAAGATGTGACCATCTTGGTCCACATCACATTCATTTTCCATGATTTAAGGTTGCCAAAGAGGATACCTACTTCAATTTAAAAATATCTTGGGTGTCTTCCCTTCTCTTTCAGACAAGTGAGAGAAGATGCAGATGAGAATGTCAGCTGGGCCACCACATCTGTACAGAGGTGACATGCTTGGACAGTGTTTACAGAGATCATCTCCACACACATCCTGATATCAGCAACACCTGAATTTCTGCCCTGGAGATGTTTTTAGTAATAGTAGGAAATATCAGGCTTCCTGATCCCGCATCTCAGCAGGAATGACAAACGCCTCTGAATGTAAGTGAAATCGTTGGGAATATTTACACTACCTGTGAATGTCACCCACAGACTCTACAAGTAAATTTTAGTCTCTTTGCGTTTAAAATAACCTCCAATTCTCTGAATGGTATCCAAAATTAGACGATATATTTTGGTAGAAGTTACTCCGTGTTTGACATCATTAGCAAAGAAAGATCCATGCCAAGTAATTCTGAGAATATATGTGTCAAGATAGATTTAAAAATAAAAAGTGATTATATTTGTTCAGTATTCCAAGACATAAGTGTCCTGGGACAGGAGGAAAGACTCTATCTATTTTTATTGTTTATCACACATCCATAATAGTAGTAATAGTTATTATTTTTACAATTAAATCCACCAGCTACCTGACCTAAACAATTGGGAAAACTGTAAACCCGGATTCTGGGGCTACACAGAACCAGTGTGACTGGTCACTACAGGAATACTGGTTATGATATTGATTTATTCCACTTTGGAATTCTTCTTTTAGACATCCGGAGTTGGATTGTGTTGCCAAATAATGAGTCTTGTGCCTACATATCTGTATGGAGCTTGTAGGTGGGACACAGGATCAGCAGCTGATCTAATCCTTGATCATGGGGCAACTTGAATCCCAGGTGAGATCACCAGGGGCATTTCTAATAGTACTCACACTTCTGTTCAGATGATGGAGTTCCCACTCCTGGTTTCAAGTAATCCCTGAGGCAGGGAATTTCACTATCTCGCTCCTGTTGTTATTTAGCCCTTAAAACTGTTTAATCTGTTAAGGTTGATAAGAAATAATCAGCTGGGTTTTTTTTTTTACTGTCACTACAGTCGGGCTTAAATATTATGTATGTGGTATAAAGAAACTATGTGTCAGTGTCCTGGGACTGGGATTTGCTTGTTTAAACTGGGCTCTAATATGATCTTGATGGAAAAATAATATACACTGACCTCCCGAACACCAAGGTTAGCTGTTTGTTGCCTCATTATGGGATAATGGGGGCAAGAAGTGTCATGACTTGGTATCACACCAAAGACATGGATACCTGAGCCTCTGACCGCGTGGATAATGCAGTTAGAGGGCAGAATTATTTACCAGTGCAGTAAACAAAGCTGTGAATTGTGCTTCAGTCAATTCTTGATTCTCCTTTGGTCACCTGCTGTGAGCAAAGCAAAAGATTTACGGAGAGAGGGAAGCATATGGAGTAGGGCAGCAGCTCCAGAGGCAGTGAGGACTCGGCAAGAACTGTAATTGCTGCTGCTCTGTGTGTGAGGTCTCTCTCCAAACTGTCTCTGTTTAACATTATTTTTAAGTGCTACCTCTTGTCAAATGCAAATTCATTTAGTGGCAGCTCACATCCCTTTTGGTAGCATTTATCACCTTCTTCCCTTTCCCCCCTCAACCCAAACCCTTTTCCTCCTCTTTGTCTGTAAAAATAACTGTGCTCGGGACCAATTACTCTAAACCACTAAATCATCAGCAGTGCTCCCAGCTGTAAAAACATCTGCATTATAGGCTCTGCTTCTTCCTAAGAGGCAGAGATGTAATTGATTCTCTCATTCTGGCACGTTGCAGAGCTTCTGGTTTGTGTTACAGTAGGGGAGCGAGCGGGGGAGGTGGAAGGGGAGGCATCTTGCCTTGCCTTAAACTGATTCTTCTTCATGAAACACATGCCTGGGCTGAGAAACAGAGCCCAGACCACACTGCAGCAAAGAGCTTCACCTCTTTTACATCCCACAGCCCTTGTCTTCTCTTTTAATACTGCGGCGGTAAATAATTCCACGGGCAGTAAAGCAGCCGTTCCTGAGCTCCAAAGAAAGGGAGGATCTGCGTGTTAGAGAAGCTGCTGCAGAGCTGGCACAGGAGAATTGCTCTGTAAAACCCTTCCCTGCCTGTAGTTGCCTTAGTGACAAAACTGATCGCCACCGGTGCCCCTGCTCCGGTGCAGAGGAGGAAAACAAAGCCATTTGTATTGTCATCCCAGCAATCTTCCGCGGGACTGTCTTCGAGATTAAATGTGCTGACTCAAAAGATCTGCGAGCCTCAGTCTCTCCAGGGGTATTTATCCATAGTCACAGTTGATTTGAGGTACACCTGCTCCATCACGGCCTTCAGTGCCTTCAGAGGTATCTAAGAATCACAGAATACAGGGGGATACAGGGATACCTTCCACCATAACAGCAAAGACAGTGTTGGCACTTCCTGAGCACTGAAAAGTTCCTGTGAGTAAATATATCAACTTTCTTTTTGAAACACTCAAATTCCCACTGTGCATTTGCTAACCCGGGTGGGCAGATTCTTTTTAGGAACGTGGTCTGTCTGGGGGAAATAAGCCCTATTCATCCAGTTAAAAATCGTTATTTGATTAAAATTAGTGCTTGCCTGACATTCTAACAGTCCTGTTTTCTGCACAAATCTAAAACACAGCCCTAGAGTTGCTACTGAGAAGAAAATTAACTCTTATCCCAATCAAAACCAGCACAAGGCATTGGAGAAACACAAGAGTTTCTCCTCTCCTCGCTGTTGGAGGGGAGACATGGAACATACCTGTCCCAAGGAATGCCTTTGGAACAGATGCTTGCAGTGAGTGAGTAAATCTACTATGAGCCCACACAGGTGGAAAATTAGGACCATCTATCACAGCAAAAGTAAAAAGACTGCTGGATTTGTAGTCTATGAGTTTTATGATCTTCTTCACTTACATCTAAGGGGGTGTTTCTGCACATAAATTACTAACACTTATTTTTAACATCTCCTTTGGAACATCTATGGACTGTAGCCTGCTTGGTGAGAACGAAGTTCGTGGTGAACTTCCCTGTGCAGCTTGGTGGTGCACAGTTACTTACCCAGTTCTTCCCCAGTTCACTCTTGAGATTCCTTGTTGGAAGAAGGAGTTTTGAGGAAGAGGAAATATCTTCTTCTCTGGAGACAATCAAAACCCACCCTGTGCAACCTGCTCTGGGCGAACCCGCTTCAGCAGGGGGGTTGGACCAGAAGATCTCCAGAGGTCCCTTTCAGCCCCAGCCGCTCTGGGATTATGTAGAAGTTCCCTCAAGCTGTTTTAATTTGCCTGGGGAAATGGTGCCTGTGAAGATACACGGTGGTATCACTTAAGTATCAGATTTAGAAAGCTATTTTTTAATGGGTTTTATCATTAACTACCAAATTCAGTCCTTCACAGTCACTGACATCAGAATAATACTGACCTTAGTCCATTAAAAGGGTATACAGTCTACACGAGCTATGCAGTTATTAAGTGTGAGAATCAGAAGACAAAATATCAGGGGAAGGTGTTTATTACCTTAAATGCAAATATAGAGCATGTTTCTGAACTAACTAAGAATATCTTACCTGAAGAAGCACTTATGAAAATGATTTTCCCAATTTATCTGTATTTTTAAAAATGTTCTGTTAGATTATTTCGTGGACTTACAGCGCAGCTCTGGAAGCAACAATGTGGGGTAACACGAATCTGCTTCACTAAGAGGAAAGAATTTTAGAGTCATTGTTTTTAAAAGCTCCATTTTTAGTGTCAGGAATGTTAACACCTGTGTTCTCACCTGCAGTGAAGTTATGAAATAAAAGATAATGGAATGTAATCAGTAGGAACTTTCACAAAAGGCAACCCAAAGCTGGGTAAAGATTTAACTGCATTGGATTCACCTCACAAAACAAGCAAAGTATTGTCATTGCACTTTTTAACTAAGAATAAAAAAAGTAAAAAAGTGAAAAAAAATGCATATTTCATTAATTAAGATAAATCTCAGACTCTCTGAGAATCTGCCTCCCATGGTTAGTTAGGAGTTCCAGCTCCAAAACAGAGCTTTATTTGAATAATACATGGTTTAATGCAGAATAAATCTTTATTTATCCTTTAAAATCTTGGCAGGAATCTCAATGGTGTTGTGGCTATGAGGTCACATTACCAAGAGGTGCTTTATTCATACATCTTAAGGTGCAAGAAAGTACATTCAGCAGCAAGATTATTTCCCCACCCTACTTTCTCATGACCTTTTTAAAGCAAGATTTTCTTGGAAAATTGCTTAGATCCATTGATTTTTACTTCTTTGCTTAGTTACTCTCAGATGACAATTATTAGTCCTCTGAGCTCTATCAGCATTAAGAGCTGCTTATCCCTGGCTTACTTTGTTATTCTTTGTTTTCCTGGTTGGGATTTTCGAAGACACTAAATTGTGTCTAAACATATTGGGGTGTGTGGGGGGGTAGGAATAATCAAAAGAACAGATAATTTTAAAATATCTCAGTTTTGCTACTGTGAGGAAAAACCAAAGCAAACCAATGACACTCCAAATGAGGTGGAAATTATTTGGAGAGTTTTCAACCCTCTGCCTTTAAAATACTTGCGATTTGTTCCCTGTTTCCCGTCTGATAGGGAGGTGAATTCATGTGTGAATTAAGGAGAGGGCAGAGGGAAGCTGCCCAGGGGGTTTTTCACCTGGGATCACGGGCTGATCAGAGAGCAGAGTTTGGCTCCGCTGAGATGAACGGACACCGCTGTCTGCTGAGGGTCTGGACCCTAAATTGCACCCTGAGCGGAAAAGCTAATGCACTAATTGCTCAGTGCCAGCCCTTCTGCCAGCAGACAGGGAGGTGCCTCACGCTGCTGGTTATCGCTGTACCAGCTGTACAGACCTGAGCGACTCAGCTGAGAGAAAATAACGCCATTCCGGAGTTGTAATTGAGGCTGTGGCCACCTGGGGGTTTCTCTTTGGCAAACAGCACGAAAGTCCTATTTAATACTTCGCAGGCTCATAGAACCACAGCATTGTTTGTGTTGTAAAAGACCCTAAGGAGTCCAGCCGTAAGACCAGCACTGCAAACCGTGTCCCCAAGTGCCACAGCTTTTAAATACCTCCAGGGATGGTGAGTCCAGCTCCTCTCTGGGCGTCCTGTGCCAGTGCTTGACAGCCCTTTCCATGAAGCGTTTTTCACTAATATCCAGTCTAAACCTTCACTGGCACAACCTGAGGCCATTTCCTCTCGTTACTTGGGAGAAGAGACCGACCCCCTCCTGGATACAACCTCCTTCCAGGGAATTGTGGAGAGCAATATGATGTCCTCTCAACCTCCTCTTCTCCAAGCTAAAAAAAGTGCTCCTGAGTAGCTGTAAGAGCAGGTAGAATTTTGGAACCAAAACTAGATTTTGATCAGACTGTGATTAACTCCCTCATTCTGCAACAACTGTGCTAAACACCTGAAAAGTAACCCCAAACACCAAAATCCCAATTTATTACAGCGTACAAGGGCCAAGTGATTTTTAATCAATGCTAAGCTTCAAATACAGAGAAGAAATAAAAATACTAGGCGTAAGCAAATGCTGAATTTCTTATTTAGGGGTCAAGCAAACATAGCAAACAATAGCTGAATTGCAGTGTAAAGCAGACGTGGAGGTGGGAAACATCCAACGTCTGATACACCTGGGGCTTGGATCACCTCCAACGATCTCTTCTTATTTCATTTGCCATTTGTCACCTTTGAACAATAAGGGAGGGAAATATATTGTTGAAAAGTTCAGCAAGAATGTTTGGAAATGTATTCTGAACTGAATTATTTCACTTAAAGGATGTAGAAGAAAGCTAATAGCCATTATATTTATATATATATATTAAGCCTTTTGTTAATGTTTAATACAGTATGTGACAAAACTTTTGACAGCTCCCAAGCTCCAAATCTCTTTTGTTGATAAAAATAAAATTTCGAATATTGAGAATCAGTGAGCTGAAAGTGAAGGGAGAAAAAAAGCCTTCTTGTTATTTTTCTCTTTTCCTCCATCCCATCATCCGTTCACCTGCTGTACCTGCTGTTTTCACTCATAGTGCTCTCTGCAGGCTGAATGTATTGTCAGAAATTCCATCCTCAAATTTGAAAGGATATAGTGTTGTAAACTGTTTATTACACCCTTAAGCTTTTCCAATTATGTTAAAAAAATAAACCCCGGAGACTGGGAAGGAGACGGAAGGAAATAAAGAGGGATGTTTTTCATCCAAGAAGTGATTGAGTATTCAATCTCTAATGTTTTTGCTCTACGGCAAACAACATTTCCTGCTGCATGTTCTCTGAGGAAAGTTTCGGAATTTAGAGATGTGTTTATTTTTTAATATAGACTTCAGTGGCATCTGCAAGTCAAATATTAAATTATTGCTTGGTGAGATGTACAAGACAAATTTGCACTGAGAACAAGATAGTTCTAAAATAATTTATAACCTTTTGTAAATATTAACTGTTAGATTTTCTGGTGATTGAAGAGGAAAACATATTTACAATTTATGTTTAATATAAAAATAATGAGCAAAGGATAACAATATAAAAAAATGAACAAAATATAACAATATTAAATGAAAAAGACTCAAAAGCAGGAATAATTTTGTTGTTTGCATGCGCAGGGACATAAATGGGTTACTTGCAAAGAAATACAGGTTTTTTGGTCATTAAGGTAAGTTTTAATCACTAAGTTTTTAATCTCTGATGCAGAGAATATAAAGTGCATTACCCCAGAATGCAACACTGTGTCCAGAGAGTAGGATGGGTGCAAATGTAAAATAAGCACCACATTAATATCACTTAGTGTTTGATATAGTATATTATAATTATATGGTTACATTTGCATTTTCCAGGTCTGGAGCCAGTGAGTTCTCCATTTGCTCCAGTGCTTTGTATGTCATGATGGGACAGCAGCAGCTTTGTGCTGACATAGTCATTTACAGAGGAGGCAAACCCCCCTCATATTCCACAGAATCCCGGAATCCCAGAGTGGTTTGGGTTGCGAGGGACCTTAAAGATCACCTTGTTCCAACCCCCTGCCATGGGCAGGGACACCTTCCACTAGCCCAGGGTGCTCCAAGCCCCGTCCAACCTGGCCTTGGACATTTCCAGGGATGGGGTTTCAAGTGATATCTGAGCAATAATTGAGTGGTTAAAAACCTTTTCCCAACTCCCTGAGTGGAAAAGGGGGGTACCAAATATTTCACCATCAGTACTCAGTGGCTAAGGCAGGTTGGACCTGACATATATTTCAGGCAGGACTGAGTTGCTTAGACAAGGCTTTTAACGATGTTTTAGGCAGCCTGTGTTCCCCACTTGTTCTCCAGCACCTACTCCAGAAGATCAGGGTCTCCTGCGGACCCTGTCCCACCAGTTTCCTGCAGACCAATCATCTCTCACAAGGTGCACCAGGACACTGTTATTGGGTCACTGAAGCAAACCCTAGAGCTGTATTCAGTTCCAGCTTAAGAATTTTAAATTTTTGTGTCTAACACAAGTGTCCAGATACAATCCAGGTGCTTCAGCTCTTGCTACAGGCAGTGGAGGTCTGGCCCCAACCGTCAGTAAAGCTCACGGCGCGATCCAGCCCATCAGCCAGCAAATTCAGCTTTATTCAGGCAGCTTTGCTAAGCCTCTGATCTTTGTTGGCTGCCCTGGGAATTTATTCACACAGATGAAGGGAGGTTGACACCTTAATTTAGATAAAGCTTAATCCCACCCTCAAAGAAACACAACACAACCCAAAAATTTATTGTCATCTGAGTTCAAAGAGGCTTCCGCTGTCTAACTATTTTAAAACAAAATGTAAGAAATTAACCCTAAATAATAGTCCTATTGGGGTGCCTAAATGAAGGATACTGGTACAGAGTGTTCTTCATAAATTTTTGAATAGAAAGCTGTTGGAGAACCAGTTAGAGAAATTCCTGGACTATGTTCCACAGGAAATAAAAGTAGATTATCTAAAGAGCCTTCTGATTTTAGATTTGTGCGTGGGAAGTTGGTGATGACATCAGTGACTTCAGCGGTAGAATTAGGACAATAATGACAACTCCAGTAAATCGCCATCTCGGAATAAATAAACCTTTCACTTTTGACCACACCAGTGAATCACCAGACTGCACTGGAGGCATTGTGCTTTTGAAAAGGCTCCAATTTTAGGATGTCGTGCATAAAAAATTGTGATCTTTTATTTCCATTGACAACTCCGGGCCTTCCTTTGGTGTGTGACACAACAACAGTGGTTGATGCACCAGCTCTCCAGAAGTGGCACCTCTGGCCCCTGGGAGGTGGATTAAATAGTCAGGTTTTGCAAGTGGTGCCTGGAATAAGCTTTTGTTATCTGTGGAAGAGCATCAGGGCATCCTGTGACTTCAGTGAGCCAGACAGAGAGAGGTTCATCCATCCCAAAATTGATGTTGATGTGGTAGGACAAGGAGGAATGGCTTTGAACTGAAAGAGAGTAGGGTTAGGTAAGACATTAGGGAGAAATCCTTCCCTGTGAGGGTGGAGAGGCCCTGGCACAGGTTGCCCAGAGAAGCTGTGGCTGTCCCATCCCTGGAAGTGTCCAAGGCCAGGTTGGATGGGGCTTGGAGCAACCTGGGATAGCGGAAGGTGTCCCTGCCCATGGCAGAGGGGTTGGAACTGGATGGGATTTAAATTCCCTTCCAACCCAACCAATCCAGGATTCTGTGATTCCAAGAACTAGACAGAGAGGGTCATCCATCAGTTAATTTGGCTGTTGTCATTCCCAATTAATTAATTTGGTTGCGGTTGTCTCTACTATAAGTATCCAAACCCAAGACTTCTCCGTGAATCTTCTTCGTATGTTCACACGACAAACAGTTTTTAGTATAACTTTCATTGCACACAGTTTTCTAAACACCAACTGTTCCCTGTCAGCCTGCGAGAGATCCAGCATTCGCACAGATAGGGGATTTCTACAGCCAAAGCCAGAACTCTGCCAGTCTCTGGGTTTGGCAGAAGCAACCTTTGTTTACTGCCTCCTTGTTTGATGGCTCCACCCAGTCCACTGATAAGACACCAGCACACCAGAGGCTCCACAGCAGGGCTAAAACTGTATTAATAATTGAACTGGGCCAGAGACCATTTGCCAGCTCTGCTCTGTGAAAAATCTCTTAGCTTTCAAAATGGGAGCAAGTGCCTCTGTGACTTCACTGGGAACGCCCCTTTGCCTGTGCTAACTTCTGCATCGTGCCTAGGGAATTATTTGGTGATATATATTGATTCAGGACAGAACTACGCCAGGGAGAGGGGTTACACTTAGATTAGATGACTGCAAGGTCGTGCCTTGGTCACTGCTCGGGCTGTTCAATTTGCTGCTCCAGATGTGGTCAGCCAATCTTTAGTCCTCTCAGAGACATTTAGATCATCATGAGCAGAATGAATCCAGGACATTTGCCAAAGGTTTGCAATATGACCAGGAATTCTGGAGATATTGAAGTTTGTGTAAATGAATATATGAGCAGTGGGCACAGATCATGATTTATTCACTGGAGGCAATAGCGTGGATGAGGGTATTGCTTGAAGACTAGACATCAATTAGATGAGTTGAATAAACTTTCTGACAGCCTTTTTCTCCCCAGGATGAAAAAAGAGGCTGATCCTCTGCGTTAAAACCAAGCCCATTGTTTAGTTTATGAATTTTATTTATGCAGTTTTTTATAAGCTTTGATAATCTTTTATTTGTGCTTCTCTGCCTCTAAACTCTTTCTTGAAGCTTTGCATGCAGAATTGAAATAATCTCATTTTTCTCTTATCGAAAGGGCTGATGTCTTAAGAAAGGCTTCAGGGTGCCTGGAGAGACAAGAGTGTCTCACTTTTAAGATGATAATAATTTAAGACTGGTGCATCTGCACTGTGGCAGTGAGCAGCCCCCCAGTGCATGACCAAGACAGCAAAATTCTGTCTGGTGTCCTTCGTACTGAGTTTCAAGGGCTGGATTTGGTAGCTGTTCATGTGGGCAACTGGCTGAAGGGGCAAATGGCCCTAAATAACCCTTCCTCAGCATATTCTTGGTGTGCACCTGTATAATAGTGATATGAAGTGATATTTGGGTCAAAGAAGACACGACATGATACATCCTGATCCTGAACAGAGGCCAAGGGGTGTAAGAAAGGGAGGTGTGCAACAAGGTTTTTTTTAAAAAAAAAAATAAATTAATAAGCCTTCTAGCTACTGCCTTGGTGAAGTAATACAGTATATCTGAATTACAGGAAGCTCATTAAGAAGAACAAACATTCTGTGCTTTTGGTAGGGTCTGTTCTCATTTCATATCCTTCTCCTTGCAACATGCCTGGCAGATGTGCACCTGTAGCAGATGTTTACAAGCTGTGTATGTATATGTTCCACCTTCTATGGCCCCTGACTATGAATATGTCTTCAATCCCAGAGATTTGACCATTGGCTACCTTGCCAAATACCAGGAGTCTCCTTTCCTTTTCTTTTCTTTCCTTTTCT